>JAUCMT010000036.1:1247596-1261914 GCA_032357475.1 Enteromius thamalakanensis
GTTGCTTTTTTCGATAGTAATATCTTAAAAGTTCATATCGAGATATAGATACGATAACGATATATCGTTCAGCCCTACTCATAGCACATGCCTGCAGGGTAATGCAGGTGTCTGGACTGGACTCTTGCCTGACAGTGTTTTCTGGCAGACTTGGACATGAGTGAAATCGGATCTGAACAGGAAAACCCCCTCAACCCGCCCTTCGCTCACGGAGCAGGTGGAATCAGTCGAGGAAACAGAGCTTGTGCGAGTGGAAAATCCAGTTTACCAACTCTGCAGAGAGAGTGTTTGTAGAGAAACCCTTCTCTCAAGATTAGAAAGTCAAAGGGTTTAAGACTTTCTAATGCGAGAATCGCTCACCCTTTCCCTACTGGGCCGTGTGTGTGTGTGTGTGTGTGCTGGCTTCTGCTCAGTTCTGTATGACTGCGTTTTTGCTCAAGAAGCACGCTAAAGCTGCCATTAGTCATTTAATATAGTGCAAATGACAGATTTTACATTCACTAATCATATATTCAGCAGTGGTTACCTTGTAGAATCTGCAAAATGTTGGTTATTTTAGCAAAATAAGTGTGAACATATGAAATGCATGTATTTTCAAATCATAGGCGATTACAATGGTGACGCTTGTCTTAGCAAATTCCAGTAATAAAAGTGGGTCAATGGTGATTGTAAAACACAGAGAACCCATTCAAACGTATCCATCTCTTGCTGGTTACCGCTGGCAGCCCAAATCTCAAGTTAACAAGCTCTGACAAACTGCTGTGCACTAAATAGTATGAACTGCCCGAGTTGTAAGGTCCTTACGTAACAGATTTTTCCCTCCAGCCCAGAACATTGTCAGATCCTATCGGGACGTTTCCCATCAGCAGTGACCCACCATCAGTCTGTCTGCAGCACCACATCCCTGCTAAAGATCTAGTGTTTCTGGCAGCAAATACAAGTCTTAGGGTTTAAAAGAACAGTTTGAAATGTCATTAAGAAGTTGAGCTGTATTAATCAGTCAGTGCTGTTGGTAAATCAATGACAATAACATGACAATGATAATAACATTACTGTCAGATAAAGAAACCTAAGATTATTTAAAAGGTAAGACTGTCAAAAAAACACAAAACTATATATATATATTCACCGAAGCCATATATAGAGACCAGAACTTTAAGGTGGACTCTATGGACTCGAATCAGAAAGCAATCACCTAGCAACCACACAGAAAATTTATTCGCAGCCACATAGAAACATGCTTAAAACAGCACAGCAACACCTCTGCAAACTTTCCCAGAATGCTCAGGTAGAAACCTGCTCAGATTTCTGCAGAAAACTTTTAAATCATACATAATTTCATCAAAAAGATTACAAAAGACTTTTAGCTTAAATTTAAAATTATTTTATAGTAAAAAAAAAAATATATATATATATACACTCTTAACTCCAAGAACTGTAACAATTTTAACATTTACTATTTTATAGGAAAAAATTAGTACCTCATATTCTTATTTTACTAGTATTAAAAATGAGTCACACCACAGTCACTAAAATATTGCTTATTTATTTTCAAAAAAATCTCATGTTCAGCAACACTGCATTTATTTGACCAAAATACGTTAAAAACAGTAATATTACAAAATATTATAACAATTTAAAATAACATTTTTCCTATATTAATATATTTGAAAATGTAATTTACATTTGCAGCATCTTTACTACCCTTCAGTGTCACAGAAATCTTAAAATGCTGATATTTCATGACATTATTACTCATTATTATTATTATCAATGTTAAAAACCTATTTTGATGAATATAAAGCTCAAATATGTATTTATTTGAAATAGGCCTATATTTTTATAAATAATTAGTGCTGTCAAATGATTAAATTGCATACAAACCAAAAGCTTGTGTTTACACAGTATGTGCGTATAATGTGTAATATATATATATATATATATAAATACAAAAACATGCATGTATATATTTACAAAAGCTTTTATGTTCATATATGAACTATATGATATAAAATATTTGAATATAAATATATATAAATGTAAATATTTTTAAAATACACATATTTATATATGCACATAATAAATATACACAGCACACATGCATATATAATGCAAACAAAAATGTTTATTTTGGATGTGAATAATGGTTTGACAGCACTTGTAATAATGTATGCCTTTACAGTCATTTTGCTGAAAATAAATAAATAAATAAATCTCACTGACCTTACTAATAGATATTTGCAACATGCAAACGCAACACTTACACATTCAAAATGCTGTAAAACATTCCAGTACCTTTGCGCGCACGGATGTAAAGAGACACTGATTGAGTGCTTATAAATGAGGACACAAAATGAGAAGTGAATCGTCCATGTGAGTGACACGACAACACGCTGGCCGCTCTGAACGGCTGAATAAATTGTGGCGTGCAGGGGCACACGGAGAATAAAACACATCCTGTCTCTCCTAGAACAACAACAAAGATAAACTCCTTCTGCAGTCACCAATTGGCTCTGGGCGGCCCTTCACTTTTATACAGGCGTGAAAGACTCAAGGGCCTTGAATGGGGAAAACTGGCCAAACGGGGAGTAATTTCCTTCATCTGAGCTCTGGAAGAAAAACAGAAGAAAGAAAGGACAGCCCGCTCCCACACTCCGTCTGTCCTGTCATTCAAGCAGCTCTGAATCGAGATCACTTCTCGTCCTGGCTCCGAGGTTTTACTCATCTCGGAGCTCTTTCCCGACATTTTTAGCAGGGTACCACAGTAACTGATGCAGGAACAGGCCCATCTGAAGTGGAGGGCTTTTGACAAGTCTTCATCCTCAGGAGTCAGAGGTCAGCGCGAGGGACCGCCTCCTGGGAACACTAAAGCTTGTCCTTTTGAGGGGGTACAATTACGGCTTGTTACCATGGTGACGCCTCTACCCAGTTAAGGAAGATGAAGAGAACTGAAAGAGAGATTTGAGTCCATCTCAAAAAGAGCAGTTCTGTAGAAACTACAGGGGGTCTTACAGAAGAACGACACACCATTACAATTATTTCGATTTGAATGCTCCCAAAAAAACGTAGAGAATTAGGGGCCGTTCACACACAGCGAGACTGCTACTGAATGCAGACGAGCTGAACTACTTTTCATTTGACACTCAATCGTAAAAAACCCAACGTAGCTGTCAGGGAGTTCTCTGTTTATTCCATGCATTATCTTTTATCAGCATACATGCCAGCATAAAAATAGCACTTGCTTTCGATCTCAGACGCACATGTTCTTCTGCTTTCCTGTGCAAAATCTTCCAGAAGAGCACATTAGCATATTACTTGTGCTAGATCTGCAGTAAGCATGTTATGTGACATAGTGCTAATTGACTTTATGCCTTGATTACGCAGGTGACCTCTTACATTTGCCAAAATTTGCATTAATTAGAATGTGAGACACTGTATCTCACAATGCAATGCAATTTTGAATTAAATATGAAAAATATGGAGAACATGTGACAACACAGCATAAAACAATAGTATTTCTGTCTTGTTTTACCAATAATCAAATATCGTATCATTACTGAAACATGAACATGAGCAAATCATACATCATCCCAAAAATTAAAAATATGATTTAATCATTTTTTGTTCCAAAAATGAAAACGCCAAAAAGAGATCATGTGACCAATTGGATATTATATAACATGATACTATATCGTTGCCTTGTTCTCAGGCATAAATATCTAAACACTAATAGTTTTTAAGTCTTGTTTACGAGTAAAATCATAATTAAGCAAGTAAGCAGCTTTAAGCTTTTCGTAGCAGCATACAACCATAAAAGTCTTTTTCTGCAGTGTTCAATTTATGTGTGTAGCACTGTATGCAAAGCACATAGGCCTAGTATTTTCAGACATTTCACAGTATGATGAGCCGCATGCATTAATCAGTATGCACGTTTTCCATTTTGAACAGCCTCAAGATAACTCTAATTTTAACCAATGACTGATGACCTCACATACAGGTCTCTCATTATCACCCTGACTCCGCCCACTTACAGCATCACAGCGTGGGCGTTTAAACCCCAAAACCAAGCCGACAGATAATCCCCCTGGAGATCTGTAATCAGCGCAGGGCGGGAAGAGTGAGTGCTTTTGGTTCAACATCAAGGAGACCAAGGCTCGCAATATTTCTAAATCATTCTTCAGTTTTTGGTATCCCAAAATGAATTTAAGTACACCGAGGAAAAAAAAAGAGATTCTTTTTTTAAATGTATTATATTGTTAAGGAAACAAAACATCAATCAAAAATCATCAACAGCTGTATAAAATAGTCAAATTACAATCAACTCAAATATTTGGTTCTAACTGAACAGAAATGTCTATGCACTATGAACCGTGTAGAACATGAATCAGTCTGTGTCAGATTCTGAATCTGAAATTTCATAGCATCTCCTTTTTGCCTCAGTCTGATTTTTTTGAACTTTTCTGCTTTTTTTGGCTGTCTGTTCTTCACCCTGACCCGTCATATTTACCTCAGCAGAACTAAAATGCCTGCATAAATGTATGCGCTGCTTATTTGAACCCTGCTGGAAAACCCAGCATATGCTGGTCAGGTATGCTTTGATGATGGGATGCTGGTCCTTTGCTGGTTTATGATTTTCTATCAACTCCCAATACAATCAATAACAACAGCTAAATACGGAAGTTCTAAGTTCATGTATTATAATTTTTTCCCGTCTTGTTTTACGTCTTATTTTTCTCGTTATCTCGACATAACAAGAGTTGTTTTCTCATTATCAAGACCCAATTTTCTTTGCGTGTCCGGCATAAGAACACCATGCAGCGTTATCTGCACGCTGCTGAAATTATAGACATTTTTTGTTGACTTGTTATGTCTATATAGGCAGCCTAAAAGGTCTACTTCAATAAAACAATCGAGAACAAATTTGTGTTTATTTAAAACATATAAATCCAACAAGAGGTTGTGTACAGTCTTCCCCATCTGAGCTCATTATGCTCACTCCCATGCAGGCCAACCCACAGCGCAACCTATTCCTAAAGCCTGGAATTCAACCCAGAAGAACAACGCGACGCCACGCACAGCTTGAATCAACTAAAGATATCATTTAATAATAAATAATATGTAATTTAAATATAATCAGACTAAAGTATCAAGGCCGCCAAGGCATGTGAAATAAATATGAAAGCAACAAGCTGATTTGTTTTACGTTTCTCAAAAAAAACTAAATAATAATAATAATAGGCTAAATTATTATTATTATTATTAAATCTTTTGATTTCTTTCTGTTCGCTTTTCAATTTGCTTTTAAATCAAACTTCATTCCTTAAAAATTTTAGTTGAGACCAAAAAAAAATAAAAATGAATCGTGATAACGAGAAAACAACTTTTATTATGTCGAGATCACGAGAAAATTAAGTTGTAATAACGAGAAAACTACGTTTGTTTTGTCGAGATCACAAGAAAAATAAGACATGATCACGAGAAAACAAGACGGGGAAAAAATTATAATACATGGCCACTTAGAACTTCCATAATGAAGCCTTCATTTATAAAACATTATAAGGGTATTTATTAAGCATAATAATGAATGCATAATACATTATAAAAAACGTAATAAATTAATAAGTTAGTTAGGCGCCACCCTGCTCTGCATGTCTCTCTTTGTTAACACACCTGATTCTGATAATCAGCTCATTAGAAGAGAGCTCTGTGCATGAGCTGTGTTCCCAATCGACATGGTCCCTACACAGTGTCTGTTAAAGTGCACTTCACTTCGGAACATTGAGCGGCTTTATTCCCCTCGGCAGATAAAAGGCTATAAACAACTACAGAGCGGGGTAAGTCTTGCCGCGGCCGGACCCCCACAAACTACTCTATTTATATCCTCTGTCTCGCAAAGTTCTGGACATGATACACTATACAGATGCAATAAATGGTTACCCTTGCAGTGGACTGTTTTAGCGCTCTGAGGAAAAAAGGCGCTATCTGCTTCATAGTCTGCCACACATGCTCATTGACTCTTTCACGCTCTCATCTTCTCTCCCAGACGAGAGATATTTTAGTGCACCTCGTCGTCGAGCTGCACGATCGTAATAAGCCATCTGAATGGGACGCCTTCACAGACAGCTCGCATTTCAAATAGGTTTATGGGGATAATAAAGAGACGGTTACAATCTTCAGTTGCAGGGCGGCCGCCGCCATTCAGCGATGTCGTCACCACCTTAGTTACGAGCGTGTACGGAAAGTGTACTGACACGGCGCTTTCCCCTCTGAGACAGATGGGAATCCATGTTCTAAATGACCTCGATGACTGGCTTGTTCTAGCCAGCTCGTGAGAGGAGGCAGAGAAGCACAGGGCATTCTCCTCTGCATTTAGACCATCTTGAACTCAGGGTGAAATTTGCTAAGAGCATGCTGATGCCTTGCCAACAAATACATTCCTGAGCACTGTAATAGACTCAATCCAAATCAGAGCGCCGACCTCACAGGCAAGCTGTCACTGTACCCTTGATACCTCTGGCGACTCGGTTGGAGGCCTGGTTACAGCTCCCCAACCCTTCGCGTTGGTTGATACGGAGGTTGCTGTCATACTGGCGAAGGACGCAATCGAGCCTTTCCCTCCAGCCGAGATGAGGTCTGGGTTTTACAGTCCCTACTTCATCGTGCCCAAAAAGAGCGGTAGGCAGAGATCAATTCTGGATCTCAGAGCCCTGAATCGGTCCCTTCTCAGGCTGCCATTCAAGATGCTCATGCCGAAGCGCATACTAACATGCATCCAGCACCAGGATTTGTATCGGCCTTCCTATGAGGTTTCAATATTTCCTAAGTTATATCCAGATTAGGCTGTGGGCAGCATGAACACTGGTATTTCACACGCACTTCCGACTCTTTTGTATAGAAAAGTATGATCCGTTTATTTGCTTCCAAAAAATCAACAAAATTATCTTGAAGTTGCACAAAAACTTTAAGCAAATGAAACCAGAATTCTTATTTTTACAAAAGGCTGTGGTGGATGTGGTCAAAAAATCGTATCTCTACCAGCTCACAACTACCCCACATTTTGACTTTCAAAAATGCTCACCCCCAACATCCTAGTGGGCGTGACATATACATTAACGCAGGTGTCTCCACACTGCTCACTGAACCAGTTATCCAATTAATCAATTAACTAAGTAGCAGTCAGGTCTAAAGCATGAATCTTAGTGAAATGGCCATAACATTCCGTCCCCTAATTCTTGTGTAACAAGCAATTATCATTAACATATGGTCATTCCAATATATTACATAATGCACAATCTGAAATCACTTTTCATTAATCAATTCAAAATTAGAAGCCCATGTACAAAAAAAAAAAAACTTTTCTTTTTATTTAATTGTCCATAGATGTCTTCTGAAAAAAAAACTAATTCTCCAAGTGCTTCCAATGTACTGTATGCTTATGTTCAAAAGGGTGTGTGTAGCATAATGAGGTGTAAAGCACGTCAATAAATGAACATCAGTGTACATGCAGAGCCAGAGGTTCCAGAACTTGACTCAGTTGGAGGCAGACATTCACTGTTGCCTCTACACCGCTTCCACCAGAAGGCAGACTTTGTTGATTGGCTTTTCCAATTCACTTGTGAGCGTCTTGACACGAACTCGCCGAACAAATCCTTTGGAGTCTGCCATGATTTCGATGATGCGTCCAATAGGCCAAGAACTCCTTGGTGCTGAACCGTCCACTACGAGCACGACATCACCGATGGCAAAGTTCCTGTGAACTTTGTTCCATTTTTTTCTTTCCTGTAATATAGGAAGATATTCTCTCACCCACCTCTTCCAGAACAGGTCCACAATGTATTGGACTTGCCTCCATCGTCTCCGGACGTACAGGTCCTCTTTTTTGAACAGGCCCGGTGGCAGTATGGGTTTGCCTTTCAGTTGGATTAAGTGATTAGGTGTTAAAGCTTCAATATCATTTGGATCATTTGAGGAAGGGGTGATAGGGCGGTCGTTTAGTATTGCCTCTACTTCACATAACACAGTGTGTAATGATTCATCGTCCAATAGTTGTAGGCTTGTGACTGAGGTCAACACTCTTTTTACCTCCTGTACCAGACGTTCCCACACGCCCCCATGATGGGCCCCGTATGGCGGATTAAAGGTCCACTTTATGCCGTCCTGTGTGAGATTATCATGTATACGGGTGTGATTCAGTTCTATCAGGGCTTGTTTTAACTCACGGTTCGAACTGACGAAGTTGGTCCCGTTGTCTGACCGGAACTCCTTAACTTGACCTCTGCGGCAGATGAACCTTCTGATGGCGTTTATACAGGAATCTGTATCAAGACATTGCGCCACCTCCAGGTGGACTGCACGACAGGTTAGGCAAGTGAAAAGCACCCCATATCTTTTAACAAGACTTCGGCCTCTCTTTATTTCTATTGGCCCGAAGTAATCGACACCAACATACGTAAATGGTGGTAGGTCTGCTGATATTCTATCAATAGGAAGATCAGACATCTTTTGCTCACCTGGCCTCTGCCGTTGTTTTTGGCACACCATGCACTGTCTGATGACCTTCCTAGCTACTGCGTTGGCATGAGGGATCCAGTAGCGACGACGGAGGGTGGAGAGGATGTGGTTTCTTCCTCTGTGACCAACCCTTTCATGGATGTGTTGAAGAATGAGCTTTGAGATGTGACTTTCTTTTGGCAAGATTGCAGGATGTTTACTTTCTTCAGGTAAGGCTGACTTGCTTAATCTGCCGCCCACTCTCAACACACCATTGGATACGACTGGATCCAGCTTGTACAGAGAACTTGACTTTCTTACAGCACCAGTGCTCAGGGCAGCCATTTCTTCGTTGTAATGTTTCTTCTGCACAAAGCGCACTATAGCTTTCTCAGCCACAGACAGTTCATCAGCTGTGAGAGGCGAGTTCCATTTGTTTTCTCGTTTAACACACATTTTGTTTTCACAGTTTATGTTCTTTAACTTCTGCTTTGTTTTTATTTGCAGTCTCTGTATTAGCCTCAAGATCCATGCCACAATTCTTTTGAGCTTTACCCAGCTGGAGAAGTACATCAGTAACTTACTGGTGGGACACACCTCTTTTAATACAGCTGCACACAGAACCTCATTTTTCACCTCTGGATCATTATCATCCAACGGAACAGATGTTACAAGGATATCTACAGGCCACTGGACTTCAGGTTTGGTGAGGAAATCTGGGCCACTGATCCAGGAGGAAGAATTTAGGAATGTGCCAACTTTCATGCCACGAGAGGCTGCATCAGCTGGGTTCAGCTTGGTACTGATGTGTCTCCACTGACTGACGCTGGACAAGGCACGTATGGTGGACACCCTATTGGCCACATAGGTCTTATACCGTGCAGTTGTGTTTGCGATGTACTTTAAAACGGTCATGCTGTCAGACCAGAGGACAGACTCACATAGCTTGAGCTCCAGCTCAGCAGACAGCATCTTGTCCAAGCGCACAGCTAAAACTGCTGCGGCAAGTTCAAGACGTGGTATAGTAACTTGCTTTAGTGGTGCCACTCTTGCTTTTCCAACAACAAAGGACACACACACTTCTTGTTTACTATTACACAGCCAAAGGTATGACACAGCACCATATCCAGTTTCGCTGGCATCACAGAAGTGATGCAGCTGTGCCATTCTTGTCTCACCATATTCATTGGGTGTGAAACTTCTTCTGACACTGAATGCGTCAAGCAGAACCAAATCATCCACCCATCTTTGCCAAGCTTGTGCCATCTCTGCTGGAATAGCCTCGTCCCATCCATACTTCATTTTACACAACTGCCGCAGCATTTGCTTTGCAGGTAAAATAACAGGTGCCAAGAAGCCCAAGGGGTCATAAATAGAACTCACACTGGATAGAATTCCACGTCTCGTTATAGGCTTGTGCTTGTTCATTATGTTGAAGGTAAAAACATCCCGTTCAACATCCCACTGAACTCCTAAAGCTCTTTCCACGGGAAGCTCATCTCGGCTGAGGTCCAGTATCTTTACTTCTTTGGCTCTATTTTCTTCTGGGATCTGAGAGAGGACAGAACGGTTATTGCTTACCCACTTATTGAGTCTGAATCCACCTTTGGCACACACATCAGTGAGCTGCTTGTAAAGACAGATGGCTTTCTCTACAGACTGGATGGCCTTTAGACAATCATCAACATAAAAGTTCCGTCTAATTGTGTTTATTACATCTGCTGAATAAAGATGTTGGTTATCATCAGCAGTCTTTAAGAGAGCATAGGTGGCGCAGCTGGGGGATGACACAGCCCCAAAGATGTGAACTAACATTCTGTGCTCTGCAAGGTCCTTTGTTATGTCGCCATCAAGCCACCAGAGGAAGCGGAGGTAGTTGACGTGTTCCTTTGCCACTCTGACTTGATGGAACATCCCTTTAATGTCAGTCATGAGGGCAATTGGACCTTGGCGAAAGCGAATGAGCACACCAAGTAAGGTGTTAGTCAAATCCGGCCCTTGAAGCAGTTCTTTGTTCAGTGAGGTTCCAGCATATGTTGAGGCACAATCATACACAACTCGCAGGGTCTTTTTGCGGGGATGGTAGACCCCATGATGAGGTATATACCACACCTTTCCCTCTTCATGTTTCAACTGATCTTGTGGTATTATCTCTGAATGTCCTTCTACACTCACATTATGCATGAACTCTTTATATTCATTAAAGAAGGATTTATCTCTTTTAAACCTTTTCAGGAGATATTGTGCCCTCTGCTGGGCCACCTGCTTATTGTTGGGCAGTTTTATGTCACTTTTACGGAAAGGCAATTCCAAGTGGTAATGTCCATCTTTTAGAGTAGCTGACTTTGACACTATGTCCATAAACTGTTTATCTTCCACAGACATTTCTGCACGCTCAACGCAGTTTTGTTCCACAAAATCTTGATTATATTGTCTAATCAACATTTCTTCCAAGTTGCCTATGGAGATGCGATTGACCTGGACTGATGCAGCTACATGCCCGTCACCACCTTTAACATGGCCAAGAGGACCGTTGATGACCCACCCGAGACGTGTCTGTACAGCATAGGGCCCATAACCCACACTGTTTACCACCCTCCAGGGCTCAAGTGCTTTAGGAGCATTCACACCAATTAGCAGCCCAATACTAGCATCTATTGGTGTTAATTCAACATCACCCAAGTAAGGCCATTTTCTTAAGTCTTCCTTTTTAGGAACATTCTCATTGGTGACAGGGATGGACTTTTGAGTATACACATCAGGTAACCTCAGGTACTCATTTTCTTTTAGAGCAGCCACTTCCAATCCAGACAGCTTATAACTACTCACAGGCTTTTCCTGCCCCATAGTCTTAAGCATTATCTCTACTTTCTGTCCATTTGCATTTAATTCAGTCATTAGCGCTTCAGTACAAAACGTTGCAGAGCTGCCGGAATCAAGAAATGCATAGGTCTCCACAATTTTAGTTCCTTTGCCCAACTTTACCTTCACTGGAACAACAGACAGTGCACATTCTTTGGACCCGTCCCCATTATGGTTCCCAGCATCTAATGACACAAGAGCATTTGACACAGATTGTTCTTTAGGTTCAGCTTTAGGTGGAAATTCTATGTGTAGAACAGTAGGGTGATTTCTGTTACAAGTGTGACATGACAGACGTTTCAGACAGTTTTTACTCAGATGTCCTTTCCTTAAGCAGCCAAAGCATAAACCCTTATTCTTGAGGAATTCTATCTTTTCTTTATTGGATTTCTGTTTGAAAGATCCACATGTATCCATTGAGTGCATTTTATTGCAAAACAAGCACAGAGTTTTAGCTTCATGACTTAATTGATTGTGTTCCAAATTTTGTTTGCTACAGGCCGGCACTGACACTCGAGCCACAGAGGTAGCAAAGCTGCTGCTTTTGGTTTTGAAGCTTGGTTTTGTTGGTTTCAATACAACTTTTTCTTTTGGGCTTTGAGTCTCACCATAGACTGGATCCAGGGCAGCTTTCAATTGCCTTTCAAGGAAATCAAGCAAGTCTTTGAATTTTGCTCTGCGATTGTGCTTCTCACTAATATCACAGAAAATCATTCTCCACTTATCACGAAGTCTGAAGGGTAATTTTGAAACAAGAATTCTCATATTTGTTGCATTTTCCAACTCATCAATAAACCCAGCTTCATCCATTGTGTTAAAACAGCTTCTTAGAAATAATGTGTAAGTCCTTAAAGCTGCAGCATCATCAGATTTCAAGATGGACCAATTCAAAGCCTTGTCAACAAAAGCTGACGTGATTTTAACTCTATTTCCAAAATTCCACTCAAGCTGCCTTTTAGCTTCATCATAAGCTGTTTGTGGGCTCATATGCATACAACTACGCACCAAGATTCTGGGCTGACCAGCTGTAAATTGCTCCAAGTAACAAAGTCTGTCCTGATTGCTGTCCGTTTTATTTTCAATGCTCAGCTCAAACGCTTTGATAAAAGATCTGAATTGAAGAGGATCACCATCAAAAACAGGAATGTCAATGGATGGTAAAAGAGACAATCTTTGCTGTTTTAAAAGCAATTCAGTGATATCATTTTGTCTTTTCATCACGTCCGCGAGAGCTTGAAAATTAGGTTTTTCATTAGAGATAGGTTTTGGGCTTTTTTCCTCAGACTTAACTGCTGGTGTTGTAGACGTGTGTGGATTTAGAGACCCTGTCACAGGTATGGGAGCTGGGGAAGCTTTATTTGGTCTTGGTGCTTTCTGAACTTTCGCAGGTGTTAAGTATTCAGTAGACGTACTAGAAGAGGCTGTGAATAAACTATCAAATTCAGCATTAAAGTCATTCTGCTGTTTTTGCAACGAGCCGAAAACTTGTACTTTTGCGTCTGCAATAGCTAAATTCGTCTTGAGTTCTAATCGCTCCTTTTGTGCTTTTAATTTTGCTTCTTCCAATTCTAGCGCGTGTTTTTCTTTCAGCGCGCTTACCTGCGCTTTCAAAGCGGCTCTTTCCATCTCAGCCTCTACATGTGCTACTGAAACAGCTCGTGAAGCTTTACTTTTCTTACTTGAAGTTGTGCTACTAGAGGCGGTAGAACTGGACACTTTGCTAGGTGGTTTAGATAGGGCCTGACCAGCGGCTGCAACAGCGCTGGTGGCTTGTTCAGCTGTTTGCGAAGCGCTATCAAGCGGACCAATGCGAGACGCTGTATGTGCAGCAATCACTTTGACCGACGTTACTGACACTGCACCTGCATTCAATTGAGCACTTTGTTCATCGCCGTCTACAACATCGTCTTCATTTAACCACACATCCATTTCGTCCATAAATTCTTTAAAACTTATCAGTTTAGGTTCATACCAATCGCAATGGTCAGTCTCCCTTTCATCTTCATTTAATAAACGTTGAACTGAAACTTGTAACTCCATAAATTCTCCCAAATAAGCATTAAAGGCCTTCATGTGTTCCTCTACTACAGGTTTGGATTCCCCAGCATCAATCAAAGCATGAATTTCATTTCTTTTCCTTGTAAGAACGTCGAGTTTTCCTCTACGCGTCTTAATTAAACTGAAAAGCTCTCTTTCCTTTTCAAGCCCTTCGTCTGCTTCAAACATGTTTTAAACTCAAAGTTCATTCCAATAAGTCCAACAACAGAAAAGATCCCCAACTTCACGTTAGTTTCTATCTTCAAAACTTAAATCAAAGTCCGTTTTCAGCCCGTGGCTTCGGCTCATCAAACAAAGGTATCGCTTATACTCACAAAACTGCGCGTCTTCAAGTTCTCTTTATACGGTTCCAATAATCCAATTTAGTGTCCAGGTAAATCCATCAGAGTGTTGAGCTAAATCCATAAGATTTTTTGACTTAAATGTATCGGCCTTCCTATGAGGTTTCAATATTTCCTAAGTTATATCCAGATTAGGCCGTGGGCAGCATGAACACTGGTATTTCACACGCACTTCCGACTCTTTTGTATCTTTGTATGATCCGTTTATTTTGCTTCCAAAACATCAACAAAATTATCTTGCAGTTGCACAAAAACTTTAAGCAAATGAAACCAGAATTCTTATTTTTTACAAAAGGCTGTGGTGGATGTGGTCAAAAAATCATATATCTACCAGCTCACAACTACCCCACATTGTGACTTTCAAAATGCTCACTCCCAACAGCCTAGTGGGCGTGTCATATACATTAACGCAGGTGCCTCCACGCCGCTCACTGCACCAGTTATCCAATTACTCAATTAACTAAGCAGCAGTCGGTCTAAAGCATGAATTTTAGTGAAATGGCCATAACATTCCGTCCCCTAATTCTTGTGTAACAAGCAATTATCATTAACATATGGTCATTCCAA
>JAUCMT010000036.1:1262014-1280552 GCA_032357475.1 Enteromius thamalakanensis
TTTTTTCGATTACACCATTTTTGTGATCGTTGAGACCCGAAATCGAAATCGAAATTCGATTAATTGCACAGCCCTATCGCCAAGGCATGTGAAATAAATATGAAAGCCATAAGCTCATTTGTTTTACATTTCTCAAACAAAACTAAATAATTATAATAGGCTAAATTAATATTATTATTATTATCTATTGATTTCTTTCTGTTCGAATTTCGATTTGCTGTTAAATCAAACTTCATTCCTTCAAATGAGTTTTTAGTTGAGACCAAAAAAAATAAATTTATTTGTGATAACGAGAAAACAACTTTTGTTATGTCGAGATCACAAAAAAAACCATCACGAGAAAACAAGACGGGAAAAAATTATAATACATGGCCGCTTAGAACTTCCGTTGCTAAATCAATCTAGAGTAGTTTATTTTCCTTGATAACAAGCAAAATATGTTTGCTGCATAAATCAGAGGATTTATTAAAAATGCAAACTCATTCTCTGCCAGCAGGAGGTGCTTTAAGCAGGAAACGCAAGAGGTTTCCATTATAACGGCTGTAGACAAAGCAGCTCTGAGCTTACAAACGCTGCCTTATATATGCAAAATGAAATGAACATGACAGTCATCCTTCAGAAAATACAGTATATTTTAGATTTTTAGACGTGCATTACGTGCTCATTCGACGAAGCTGGAAAATCAGTCAGTTTTGATATCATGGCAGGTCGCCACAAATAAATAAATGTATGAAACACATCCCACGGCACAATAACCTGACAGTCCAACTTCATTACTCTTTATTAGCTGCGGCGACACTCACCAGACCGATAAACAAACACAACAGAGTAGTAACTTCGGTTCTGGTGCGTACGCCCGATGAAACCGTCCATACAAAAAAGTGAATGTAAAAAACAAGCATGAATTCAAAATTTCAATACTTAACCTAATTGACAGGGGCTCCGTGTTTTTTTTTTTTTTGAAAAAATGCAAAAGCATTCAATATTTTATCATATCATTTTATATGATATCCCGAGGGATTTTGGTAGCCCGACTGGAAGACACAATAGCCCCAGGACGTCAGGCTAGCAATTTTGCACAGTCACATAATTTTCTGGTTAATTGTAATTGGTGTTGTTGAAAACTTAAATGGATTAAAGTAGATTAAAGTAATTCACAAGCTTATTCATCTTTTCAGTAACTGGCTACATCCCATGAAATCTGTCTAGAACATGAATGAGCCATATTTAATAATAAAATACACTATAAATACACTGTATCAGCATGATTTTCATGACTGTATTAAGATTTTTTTTAATAAGCAATAAAAATGTAAAATAAGTCAATGGAAATAATGTCACATAGTTAGCTTTTATTGTGAAAAGCATATCTTTCTGCTTTGGAAGTAATTCACGAGCACTGAATCCAGCTCAACATAAGCGCATAATACACGGCTAACCTATATTTATAGTTTTTATCAAGGTCAGAACTAATCGCCTGCCTGATTCACAACAGAGTAAACGTTAGTCAACATACACATGAGGTTTCCATATAATCCCATCCGATCTGAGCTCATAGAGAGAAAAAGAAACAAAGCCCTTGTGCAACAGTCACACACCAGTGATGTACGATCTGCGAACAAATCATTCATTCAGACTAATTTGTTTGAAAAAAAAAAAACTATTCTGAATCACTTAACATTTGTAATATCTGCATAAGATGAATCTGTATAGGAAAAAAATAATATTACTAAACTTATTGGGAACAATACTGATGTAGGTGTACATACATCTATAAAAACACTTTCAGTAATGCCTTTTGAAACATTTATACAAAAAAGTGGTTAAAATATTTGACTGCCTCTATTTTAAGTCATAGGAGCAACTGGAGGATTTATAATATTTTTTTTATTACTACATTATTAAAATAATAATTTACACATTTTTATTACACTAGTATTAATACATGTCTATTAAAATGCTATTAAAATGTGGATTTTTTTTAAATAATTAAAAATCACATTTTATAATACGTATACATTTTTATATTAATATTTTTTCAGTCAAAAGAAACAAAAAATACTGTGAAAATTTTAAATGTGATTATCTTAAACACATTTAAAATACAATTCATTGACATATAAAATAAATAATATATTTTATGTCTTATTAAATACATATGTGACATAAAAATAAAAAAAAATCCATAAAGAAACTATAATATATATAATAAATAACATTAATACTATTCAAAAAATTAGGTGCATTATTTAAACTGCATTTTCAAAATAGTATGTTATGGCCCCGTTTCACAAACAGGGCTTAGCTTAAGCCAGGACTAGGCATTAGTTAAATTAAGATATTTAAATGCCTTAAAAGAAAATCTTAACACAGAACAATGACACTGACATGATATTTCAAAGCAAGATATTGTCTTCTGAGACAGCTCAAACATGCAGTTTAGTCTGGGACTAGCTTAAGCCTTGTCTGTGAAACTGGGTGTATATGTTTGAAATACTTAGAAATTTACAAATAAAGTGTGGAAAAAAATAAAGTTGTAATAATAATAACAACACATTAAAATCTACAGTAAAAATAACTTAATATTTTATTGATATAAATTTTTTTATATTGCAGTATTTACCGCTTTTTAGTGAAAATAATGTACAATATTGATATTATAAAAAATACTGGGTACAAACACTGACGTTATTAAATCTGTAATTTGTAGTAACTCTAAAGCTGTACATTAAAATAATTTCAGTAATGCTGTAACAATTAAACATTTACACAAAATACACTATCGCCTCTATTTTAAGCCTTACAACGGAACAGTGTATCAGATAAGTGATTCATCAAGCCAGCAGCAACCCTAGCTCATCACAGAGGCAGTATGGGAAGGGGGTAAGGCTTGTTTTTACGGTCTCTGCTGTGGTTCACCAGCAGGGCATCTCGGGGTGATGTAATACATACCCACAGGGGATACTGTACACCCCTGACAGATGAACCACGCTGAAGCTCAGGGCCGGCCAGGTCACGTGACCCGCGAAACCTACAGCAGGCGACTGACACCGGCTGCTCTGTTGTGATTTCAGATCACAGATGGACGCTTCGTGGTGTTTAATTGACTGAAACAATGGGAGAAAGCGCATTACTCCTCGCCTCACATCAATCCAGCCATTACAGCTCTCAGCAGATTATGAGGCCGTTAGAAGCGGGAAAAAAACCTAAGATGGCACCGTTAGTTCCTTCAACACATGGAACAAAGCGGCATTCAACAAATATGCCATTCCTGAGACGCCACAGAAGCCTTTCTCAAGATTTATGGAGCTGTTTGACATTCCCTTTAGATATTTCTACAACAGATGGCTATTATATGGCTATTAAACAAATGTATAGTTATACATTAATTAATTAATTTTAAAAAATACATATAAAATAAAAAAAGACTATTCCGCAAAAAAAAAAATGCTTCTGTAATGATTTTTATTATTATATTCTTTAAATATCTATTCTATCATTTAGATTTCTTCAAATATAGTATTAAATGTTGGTAAAAAATTTTAGATATTCATTATATAATATTATTTATATGTAATATTAATATATTTTCCCATTTTTTTAAGTCAAAATGTCTCTCAAATGTTGTCCATGATCATAATTTGATACTTTTAAGTAAATTTAATAAAAATATATTAATAATAAATACCTCACACACCTGAATCTGTAGCAGATATTATTAAATAAATGTTTAAAATAAATTTAAAATTGCATTCTATTTTTGTGTGGTTAAAATAATTCATAAATTATTTTAGTTTCTTTTTTATTAATTGTTTTAGCATTTTTAATCAAAAGGAGATTATATCTACTATCCTTGATGACAGACATATCAGCACTTAAGTTCATTCTCTTGAAGAATAACAGATCCATTTCACACACCAAAAAAACCTCAGGGCAAAAATGATCTCACTGCATTTCATATGGATATGATTCATCAAAATGGCCGTGGCAGGCATTAAAACTAAGAGAGAGTCATGAGCAAGCATGTTCTGCATTACAGATTTGGGGAAAAGAGAAAATTTTAAATGTATTATGTTTTTAGCATTAAATACCATCAACTGTTCAAAACAAGAATTTTGTTAATTAACAAATTTGGTGGGTTATAAAAAAAAATGTGTACATACAAAATAAATAGGTTATATTTTATATAGAATATTAATATAAATATTAAAATAATTATTTTAAATAAAATATAAATTATAACCTAAAATATATATTTAATTATTTTAATAAATAAAAAATAAATTGCACATCCAAACTCGATAAATAGTCAGACGTCATTAGTTTTGGACTCATGCATGCAATTTTTATAAGGCAGCTAAATCACACTGTGAATGTTATGGAAAAGAGTCATCTCAAACTTTTAAATAATTTCAACAACAACATTGCTAAACTTATTTTAAAGATCAAAAGCAGACACCACAGATATAGATTATACGACAAGATCAAGCTTTAGTCACAAGAAAAGCACCTTAACAGCACGTTACAATTCAAAGCTAAAAATAACATGCACAAACCCCTAATAATAGCACTTACAATCCTGCAGCTTTCACATTCAAAAAAATATAATTCACTAGTCAAGAGCCACCATCAGTCTAAATTATTCAAGCTCATCAATGCACAAACCACAAGCTTCCATGGCAACCTAGTTTCCCTGCCACCTTCTCCAATTCCCAGCAGCGTAAGACAGAAGAAAAGCACGCTCACCTCCATCGCCAGAGCGGCAGTCTGCTGGTCGTAGTGGTTGAGGAGGTTGGGCATGAAAGTGGTGTTGTAGGGAAGATCCTGGCACATCCTGAGGCCAATCGACTCACAGGTGAACATGCTGTGACTGCCCACCGAATCCATGTGGATGCCCAGGCCGCCGATGAACAGGGACAGAAGCAGCAGAGCTCTGAAGAGCCACATCCTTCTCAAAGCTGCATCCACAATATGCCCCATGCTTGAATGGCAGAACACAGCGGGACAGGACTGAGGGGCCAAACGCGAGCACAAGGGTTTATTCTCTACTCAGAATCCCGCCACACCCATACTGTGTAAGGTATACCGCTACGAGCGACCGCTTCCATCTCCTTCCTGTTCGGTCCTCGTGGATACCTGATGTTGACCGGCGTCTCGGGTCAGTGCACGCTTTGATCAGAGCCTTTGACAGTCTTATGCATCCTCTAACATGCGTACAAGACTACAGAATCTGCCTTGGGGTGGTCTTCAATGGCTGGCTTTAGGATGTGGCTACGACTGATACTAGATACCTGTAACGACACATATTAAAAGACTCATTTAAAACCAGGGTATTTGTGAAATACCGACACCACCAGACTCCACCGAAGCTAGTGGGCGATAAACAAATTAGCCATTTTAACTGGATAACTTCATTGGTTTTGTGTCTGGCAAAGCCTAGCTTGTAAACAGTTAGTGTAGCAGGAAAGAGCATTTAAACAGCTGTTATAACAGCCGTAAACCAAAAACAACAATCCATTATCTAAGTGAACCTCACAAAACCTTTCAAGAACGTGCCGGGTCATATTTTATATAAATAAATAAAAAAGCAAAGAAAAAAATGATGATTTTTTATTTTGAACAGAAAAAAATCATGTCTATTTTAAAACCCTTAAAAATATATTTAGTGTGAAAAATGCTTTAGTGGCTGTCAAATATAAAATAATAATAAAATGATAAAAAACAAATTAATGCATTATGGTGGTATCGGTTTTAAATAATTTAATTAATGCTTAATTTAATTAAAAATCCTCTAATTTCTGCATTACTGTAATGAGAACAAGATTGTCTTGTTTTTAAGTATTTTAAAATCTGAGGAGAACATGTACTTAATTGTCATGAAAATAATTGTTAAAATTGTAATGTAAAAAAAAATCCCTGTAAATAAATTGATAAAATGACGACTTTTAAATATGACCAACATGGATTTAAACAGAAATGCATCAAATTGATATTTTTTCATACAGTAAGATAAACTATTAGTAAGTAATTGTAATATGGGTAGTAAGTACATAACATAATAAATGTTATCACATATCACTCTGCCCTTCTAAATCCCAATTGTGTTAAATCTGAATTAACAGTAGCCAGTGTAAACATATCCCATCCCCCTTAACAACACGTTTGTGTGAGTCTACAAACACACAACCTGCTTTAACCAGCTAGAAAACACAGTAACCAGATATTTAAAGATTTGAGTAAAGTCTTCAGGAATTGTCTAATGCGAAGTTATTGACATGATTTTATATTAATTTCATTGTAAGGTGTAGCACATATACGCACAACTTACATTGCATTACACGTACTATCACGAATATTCAGATATTTCATACAGGATTGCAGTGTCAGCAATGTAACACATTTGATGGGGCTCCTCATGTCTGAACATTATTCAATACGCAATTCCAGACAGGGACAGCAGACCATATGTATGATTATATGAAATAAAGGATAAAATCGCATTTATGTGGGTTAAAACTCGTGAATAGTGCGTGCAATATTATGCATGAAAAACTTTACCTTTCCGTGGCAGAGCTCCTCTGGTTTTCTCCATATGACACAATACAGCGTGTCTCTCGCTGTAGATTTACGCAGCAGGTTAGATTTCTGCCCCTACAGTCATGTAACACACTGAAGCGCGCGCGACAGTTTCCCTCAGACAGTCACACGTCAACACACACGCTCTGGCTGCTTAATTGCATTGAAACGCTGATGAATACAAAAATCATAAACTACCACAATCGAGCACATGAAGAGCGTCACGGGCGGCTGGTGGCTTTGCATATTCACAGCGAAACTACCGATTCGCCCCACCTTCAGCTGTTTCCTACGAGACATGAACCTTTCTTCCTCCAGGGGGCGCTCGGTGGCCCAAAAACACAATCCGCCATTGAGTCGCATTCAAATCCACCGACGTGTTTTGCCTTGTTAGAAACGTTTATCCTTTAAACCTGTAAAACCTGTTTAAATACATGTATGTGACAGATTACTATCTCACATACAACTGTGAAACATCTATCACAACTCTTACTATAAAATTATTTTAAACACTATTTTAAGGTAATCGCAAACGACTCTGATTAGTCCAGGCTAAGAAGCGCTGAGAAAAGTAACAGGTATCATGTGAACAAAACCGCCCCGCGTTACATTAACAGCGGTGGATAAAATGATTTATACACGAATAAGAGTACTCAAAACCATTTTAATTGAAAATAAACAGTTAGAGTCTAAAATATAAGAATTATTGTGGAGCCACAATGTACCTGTCAAATTGTAGTCATCCTCCTGGCTTGCGATCCCCGCCCGTTTTAATGCAGGTTTCATAGTAATTTCCATTCTATTAGTTTAATGCATTTAAATGCCCCCTCCCCAAGACCGCGAGACACAACTTTAGTTTTAAGGAACTGCGCATGTCTTGGGGACCTGTTTCAAACTCTTGCACAGACCTAGGTGCATATTCAAAGAAGTAATTTTAAAACGAATAATTGAGTAAATTCATTTATAACTACATTTCAATAGGTTTTTGGCTCTGAACTCTGAGTGAACAGCAGTTGTCCAGCAATCCAACAGGTGCAGTGAAGTGAATGAGGTCAGCTTTACCATAACACTAAGAACACAACATCTTACATATGCAACCAAACAGAGCCAGCATGAGATCAGTTTTTTTCCAATCTATATCATCAAAGTAGGTCGTTAGAAAATCTTCGCCCACCTCAGGGGGGTCAAAAAACTTTTGTGCGAATTTTTGAGAATTTTAAAACTACATTTTTAAAGCTGTAAATTACATTTTAGATAATTATTCAGAAAACTACTAAAAACATTAAAGTGTACATTAGACAATCAAACAATTCATTAGGCTTATTATGTATGTTTGACTCAAGTGTGTCTCTGTTGTTTCTCACAAGAATCACAGTTTAATCAGAGACACTGAGCTATCAGAGTCCCCAAATCCAGCATAGAGGGGTTCAGTGAATGTGGTGTTGAATGTGTGTAAGTGTGTGTGTGTCAGAGACGCTGTAGAAGGACATATGGCCGGCCGACCAGTCCAGATACACTCCTACTCTGTAGAGAGAGTGAATGAGAATAAAGGGACAGATATATATATATATGTGTTTGTGTGTGTGATTTTATGACTGTCTAAGTGCAAACTGTTATTACAACATCTAAGACTCCAGGACTTTTTATTGTGTCTAATCCTATAGTCTTTTCTCCATCCTTTCCTGCTGATTCCTTTATAAGTTACTGCTATATTAACTCCCAATCCACTCCATTCAGCCTCTCAGTAACAGTGTCCAGTCAGACTCTCTTTACACAACACTCGACTGCTCTTCACACGTCATCTTTCTGTTCCTCTCAGACAAAATGAGATGAGGTTTTGAAGTGTTTAAATCCAGTGTAAGATCACATGCATCTGAACAAAGAAGATACATTATAACATTTCTGATGAGTAATAAATTATTAGTGTGTATGTGTGTGGCCTACATTTTGATGGTCCCGTTAAAATCTTGAAGATGCACTTTGAGGAGGATTCAGATTCTTTTAACTCTGCTTTGTAATTTTTTAGAATAGAGTGTCTTGTGTTCTGGGTCTTTTCTCTATCTGTAATACCTCATGTTCTTCATTCACTCATTCACTCTCTCCCTCTAGGATGTAGATCTGTGTGTAGATCCAGTCCAGGAGAGTTTCTTTCCCTCAAATAGTATCTCATACTTGTTGTTAATGCTGGTTTTGTGTTGGTCTTTGACTCTGTCTCGGTCTGAGCCAGCGCACGTCAGACGGGGCATCACTGATCTGATCACATTCACTCTGCAAAAAAAAAAGAGAAATGAAGAGAGCAACTGTGACTGTAAAAAAACATTGCAACTCATTAAAAAAAAGTTTATAACACATCAAATGTTAAGATTTAACTGGATCCCACAATTAAACCGATTTGTTAAGAAACCTTTAGGACAAAACATGTCTGTAATCTGAAAAGTATATATTAGTTTTACAATACATAGCTGTCTATATTTTAGAAAGGCCTGCCTGGCATCAAATTGTTTTAAAATTTATTTCAACTGAATTACAATTGTTAACTTAGCAGAGGCAACTTCACTGTCCGTTAAAAGGAAAGCAATTCTTATAGCTTCATGTATTCTAGTGTTGCTCTGAAGTTTTTACTGAACTTTGGCTTGTCAATCCAGTTTTCCTCTGTAAAGCTGCTTTGAAATAATATACAGTATACTGCAAAAACTATGCAAATAAAACTAGCTCAACCAACCACCAAAGATATTCAAATTTAACATCTAAATATATTTTTTGAAATGTCTCACTCTAGAAGTTAAATCACATGCAAACTGTTCCAGCGCTCAGGCAAAGATGGTTTATCATGGATGCATCACTCTTCATAGACACAAATCTGGGTCTGAAGATGCTTCTTTATGGGTGTACATATCCTCCTCCTGCACCACCTCCTCTGTCTTCTCACAGAGACTCATTTGATTAAGCAGAGCTATTAAAACACAGCACAAATGTAAAACATAATCAATCATTTAGTAAAAATTATTAAAGTCTTGAGGATATTAAAGCAGTTTCATTTTAGCTGTGGACACTTCAAAGTACATTTAAAATTAAAACGATTAAAATGACATTTTTTAAATTCTGACAAATAATTAATCGTGAGTATGCGCATTTAAAATGAAAGTTTTTGTTTTGTGTGTATACTGTGTATATGTATTATGCATAATATGTAAATATACACACATGTATCTATATATTTTTTTTTCAGTTGTTTATATATTAAATAAATATATTTAAATATAATATACATTATATGAATATAAATATATACACGTAAATGCATGTACATATTTAACTAAATATATACTGAATGTGTGTATATTTATATACACATAATAAATATACAAAGTATACATTAACTATACATAATAAATATTATTTATATAATGTTAATAAAAACTTTTTTCGCCAATTATTACTTCTAAAATATACAAATAAAACACAGCATAGTTCAATTTCTGGATGACCACAAAAGCCAGACTGAATTTTAACAGCAGGCATTTGGTATGGGTTATACAAAATATTTACACATGCTATTAAACTTTAAATGATGCACGAGAATAAATCCGGAAATGTGTTGGTTCAAACATACCGGTTTTACTACAATTTACAGAAAACGACAACAAGCTCTGCATTAAAGTAATATGTATAAAAACATTGCAGGTGAGAATGAAACAATGTTCCTCAAAATTATTTTATGTTCTTCTCAAATGTGACAGAATCAATAACTTGGCAGTAAGATTATATCTGTTCAGTATTTTCAAATGCTTCCTAAAAAAAAAAGTGTGCATCTCACCTCATTTTCTTTGCACCACCGTGATAATGATTTTACACAACATTTCAATAAACAAGTAGTTAAAATCGGTTAACATTCATTTTAGACTAAATATAGTTGCTGAGGAGGTGAGGAACGAGGAGTTAACTGAAGGATGAGAGGATGCACAGGTGTATGCAGAAAACTTTCTTTTTGGAAAAACTTGAGGCAAAATTCTCCTCCCCCTTCATATGTGTCAATTTAAATTTACGGTTTACCTTTGCAGTTTAAATAAACCATGCATACTCATACACTGGACAGGGCATCTCTCACGGGATCCTTTTAGCACAGATGGTGATGCTGAAGAGTGGTCAAGAATATTCTTTGATGTCGTCCTTTCCTTTTACCTGCATCCTAAGGGCTGCGATGCACAAGTAAGAAATGAGAAGCGTTTTTTATGACAACAACACCAAAGTCCTCATAGAACTTGTAACTACATCTTGCAAAATGAAAATGTTCTGAGAGCTTCTGGTGCATTCACGTTTACCTGGAAAATTCGTATTTAGTTGGCAAATCGTGTCTCCCTAAAACAGCGAGAATCAACTGGGGACCGGTTTCAAACTCTGCCACAGGGCAAAGATGCATAAAATATCCAATAACATAATATCAGAGATTCTAGAAAACCCTTAAAGGGATTTTGATGATCAATAAAAGTCATTCTTGAGACATGGGACAAAACAGGTACTGCAAGTGTAACCGCTTTCAAAATATTTTCAATTTCAAATTTTATGATGGATTATTAATAGAATGTATTTAACTCAATTATCACTTATTATCTTATTATCATACAAAATCTGTGACTCTTATTGTCATTTTACTGCATCTAAAACACAGAGAAGTGTTTATTAATTCATACACTATAAAATGGATTTAAAAAAATAAAGAAATGATGAAAAAGAGCTTGTTTTATCAAAAGCAACACTTAATGATATCTCCTATCAAAGCAAGGTGGTAATTTGGTTGTACCAAAATGTATTTTGGAATGTATTTTTCTCTTGATTGTGCTAAAATAATAAAGTAATAACCATAAAGTTTGAAATCTGATAATCTAGTCAGTAGATAACTAGGTCTCTAAAGCCTTGAGTGAACAGCAGATGTCCAGCAGTGAATGAGGCCAGCTTTATCATAACACTGATAACACTACATCAACTTAAACAGAGCCAGCATGAGATAAGCGTTTTTACAATCTAAAGTCAGTCAAAGTAGGTCTTCAGAAAATGCTGTTCATCCACCTCAGAGGGTCTAATGACTTGTTTGAATTGTTGTAGGTTTTTTCTACCATTTTATGTTGGTTAAATAAAGCTTAAATTTAAAAGAGCAACATTCACCATTGTTTGTGGAAGCTAAAATAAAATGACTATACCTGCATAATGAAACATGTCACAGGCTTATTCATTATGGAGCGCATATACATTGAGAAAAGAGTCTGAAAACTATTTTAAACGAATGTGTATTTATTCAAATAGAATGCACACTCTTAACAACGACATACTACAGTGTTAAAAAGTAATACAATTACATGTAGACAGCAATGCTTTACTGCTCTGAATTGAGATGAGGGACTTTTGATAATCTGTCAGGATTGAAACAAAATGACAGTTCTTTAAACACACAAAGACAGTCTTTTAAAATGAACTGCAATGCATCATGTAAAGGGAAATCCCTTTGCTTTGATGGTGTCGGGCAAGTCACTATGTCAATATTTAATGCTTTTAATCATACTGGATTATCTGTGAATGTGGGATTTTCTCTGCATCATTAAATCCAACTCATATTATCATGCCTCACGGTGCTCTGGCACACTCTCTATACTGCATGCTGAAATATCTGAAAGACTACTCGCTATAGAAGGCTCAGTCTGTGGCACAATAACTATTGCTTTAAAGTTAACTCAAATATTTTTGGTATCTTTGACATCACAAACACAATAACATCTCATAAAAAAAGTATACAAAGTCACTTTAGAAAAATCAGTTACTTAATTTTGAACAAGTTGGGTGTTTCGATGTAAACAAGAACCACAAAATGTAACTCCAGATACAGTTTCAGAAAACATCATGGATGTAATGATGTTTTCGGCTCGTGTGGACTAAACACATAACCTCAGTGCTTCAAATCATCATCAATTAATACAAATTGTAATTCAGTATGAATGCAAACTACTATTATGAACGGTTTCACTACACCACATTTAACTAAACTTCCACCCTAACCTTGGGACTGTCTCTCTAAGTGTTGGCAGAGTGATGTGCAATAAGATGCTCTCCTTGAGTCGTGTGGTCTCGGTCCATCTTTGATCCTGATGCCAGTGCCGCCTCTTCCAGCTGTCAATCAATACAATCACATGGATTAAAAAGAGGCCATATTTAGCTTTTTTTAAATAACCAATCACTTTTATTTTACTTTAGAAGACATTTTTCCACTTCCTGACCTTTAAAATTAAATTGGCTGTGTTTTGAATTGATTAAATGTATACTCTGAACGCAATGTAAAAGTGCTTTGGATAAACGCTTTATTTATGGTAAAGAAATAGTTCACTCTAAAATAAACAAAACGCCCATAATTGCATGTAAGATGATTTTGTGTTTTCATCAGAATGGATTGGGATTGGATCATCTGCAGTGAATGGGGCCATCAGCAGCTGATAAAAACATCACAATAGTCTGCATGACTCCAGTCCATCAATTAAACATCAGGTACAGTAAAAACTGCATGTCTGTAAGAAACAAATCCATCCAAATCCAAGACATTATTTTGTGTATTTGGTTATACAATGTGTTTAAGGTGCTCTGATTGGCCAGCTATGAAGTGCATTGTGATTGGCTGAATCCCACAGGCATCTGCTGGAAATTGCGCTATGACACCAAAACAATAAAACACATTACTAACGACACTTTCAGTGAAGACACAATTACTGATTATCATGACATAGAACTGTCTCTTTACGCGTCGCGTTGCATTGCACCTCGTAAACATAATGAAAACATCCATGTCTGCATTTGTGATCGGAGAAACGACACACAGCAAGCATTACTCTACACTGCTCAAAACACGCATTTGAATAGTAAGTAGCAGGTTATTTTAATAAGAAATTGTAACTTACTTGAACTTAAGGCTGAGTCAGAAGCACCAGACTGTCCTTGCCTCACTTTCTAAAGCTGCTCTTGCAGGTTTTAGGAATCAGCCCTACGTTAATGCACTGATCCCTCTTGAACTGTTCTGGAATAGTGTTATAAATACAACTTTACCGAGTGATTTCTAGTTATGTCCTCTTTTGAAAGCGCAAACAAAGTAATAGGGATGCACCGATACTGATCAGTATCTGTGCATCCCTGCAAAGTAGTTTCACTTTCTGAACATGGCACCCACATCAACACTAAAGCGAGAATAATAGCCCCGCCCTTCTTTCTTTACATAAACATTTGGGCGGTGTTGAACAATTAAACCCACTCTGTGACGTTGAAATGTGGGAGCATGTTTAAACGAGCCATGTTAGGGGGGCGTGGACAAGTCCTACCTTTTAGAAATGTGACGGCCCCGTCATTGAGCCTGTGAGATGTGACTGGCGGTTCTATTCGCCACAATCTGCCGTAGCGCTTCGAGTGCTCGATGGTGGAGGCGTATGGGAGCAGGGCTTTGGAATTTGGTCTAGTTTGGTTACTTTTAGCACTTTTCACACTGCACCAACAGTACATTACAGTATTGCATTCAGGCACCTTGAGCTTTGTTGCTTCCCTTTGAGCCAAGGGTCGTAACATAAAGAATATCTCTTTGGTTTTTAAACTTTAATCTTCAGGGATCTTATCTATGCACCAACAGCTTGTAGCTTGAAAATTTGAATTCACATCATATGACACCTTTAATACGTTCACAAGACAATAGCTGAAGGACTGGAATTAGGTAAATTACTTGTGGATTACTGTGAGGTTTTTATCAGCACTCATTCTGACGGCACCCATTCACTGCAGAGGATCCATTGGTTAGCAAGAGAAAGAATGCTAAATTTCTTCAAATCTGTTCCAATGAAGAAGCGAACTCACTGGCACCTTGGATGGCCCGAGAGAGTCCATTCACTGCATTCATTTATATTTAAACAGCTTTGAACAGATCGTGGAAATGATTTTGCAAGGTTCTCAGAAAATCCCTGTGAAAATTACTATTTAAACAGCAGGTTCATTCACCCAAGCCATCTGCATGAATATAGAGAGACGTACCTGCTCTCTGAGGTAGGTTTGAGCACAGGGTCCGATGCCTCTTAACTGGAGACCCACAATGAAGCACCACACAGACAGTCCAGCCTCCAGTGCAGTGAACGCAGAACAGGTAAACCACAGAGCAAGGGTTGTGTCCTGGAGGAGAAACAGCAGTTTAGTCTTCACAAACTCGTTCATTTATATTTCATTTATTTCAAAAACACCACATGCATTTGAATAGACTGACTCACATAGATGCGGGTGGCATCGAAAGGACAGTTGACGATGACCGGAGATCGTGCATTCACAGGCATGTTAGTCGTATTACATCCTTTCATGAGCGCGCTCCCATCACCTGAAATGGTCATGCTGATCGCCAAAATCAGCCCCAGTAAACACGCCAGTGAGAGGAAGGCGTTCAGAACGGAACTCACTAGCAGACCGATGTGCTACAGGAAGCAGAAGAACAGAGCTGGGTAAACACTACAGGGAAAGAACGTGGTATTTTATGGTATACAAAACAATAATGTTGATAAGCTAGTGTGACTATATGCCCCCTTCTTCCCAGACATTCTGTTGCTAGGATTACTCAATCATCAATGTAAAGGTTTTGGCTTTGTTTTCATACTTAAAAAGAGAACATAATATTCACCCTAGATAAGGCTACTCACCAGTTTCGAATTGGTAATATTCCTAGACACCAATATGGCAACAATTCCACTTGCAATGCTCTGAGAAAAACAAGTTAACATGATTAGGTTTGAGATTTTTCTTGTGCTGTGGGAAAATGTAGAAATGTTAAACTACTCAGGAGTTTTAAAGGCAATTTTGTAAACAGCTAAGTAATAGTTCACCCCAAAATAATTCTGATTTGTTAAATGGATTTCCTTTCAGGCCATACGAGATGCATGTTTGTTTCTTCATCAGAATACATTGGGAGAAATTTAGATGCTCTTCAGTGAATGGGTGCCGACAGAACGAGAGTCCAAACAGCTGATAAAAACATCACAATAATCTCCATCCGTCCATCAGTTAATCTCTTGTGAAGCAAAAAGCTGCATATTTATTAATCTTTGTTAATTGAAATGCAGTTGTTCATTGTTTATTCATGCTAGTTTACAAACACAACTTGTGATTTTAATAATGCATCAGTAAATAATAAAAGATTAATAAATGCTGTAGAAGTATTGTTCATTCTTAGTTCATGTTTACTAATATTGTCAACCAATGTTAACTAATGAACTTTATTGTAAGTTTTACCAAATAATATTTTACTCAAAATATATGCTGTATGCGTGTCTTTATATGTATAATATACACAGTACACTTACATATGTCATGTAAACAAAGACTTTTATTGATGTGATTAATCATGGTTAATCGTTTGACAGCACTAGTTTTTAACTGTTTGGACTCTCATTCTGACGGCACCCATTCATTGCCGAGGATCCTTGGATGACTTCAGAGTGAGTGAAATTAGCACAGATTTAAAAAATATTCCCTATGTCAATATGCATTCTTAACTCTGGTGAACTGGGTGATGCAGTAGCAAATTTTGATTTACATTTACAGACATGTGACCCGGGCCTTTCCGAGAGAAATTCTCGAGGTTTAGAAAGCATCACTTACTGGAGATTAGGCCTACTACATGCATGAGTTGAATCAGCATCATTAAGAGGCACAGACCGGCCATGAGAAAATATACAGAAGTGCAAGCACTCACCAACAGTCCTGATGTGACAGAGATGATGTTTGATGCTGTATATTCTGTTGTAATCTCATTGCTGGGTTTGGATACGTGGCGTAGCACGCTGCCATGAACAATAGCACTCAGGATAAAATTAACATGACCGATGACAATGAGGGTCAATCCTTTCTTCATCAGCCGCCCAGGGCCCTTCTGCTTGTCTAGAATAAAGCATACAGTGGACATACCTAAAAATTTAATTGGATCCGAAAACATTTTAATCAGATCAAACTAAACGTTTGTTAAGCAATTTGCTGTGATCTCTAGTGGATTTTATTTTGTAACGTATTTGACAAACATTTTAAGCGCTAAGTTACCTCAATAATAAAAAATAGCCTGTTATACATAACGTTACTCTGAATAGTTTAACACATTTATGAAGTAGGCTATAACTGTGATGCAAATCGCATTTTCCTAATAATCTGCTTTAGCAGGATTTAGTGCAAAATGTTATTCCAAATAAGTTTTATTCAGATGGTAAGCATTCTACAGTGAATAGAAATGAGCCAATTGTAAACATGACGACGCATGCGCACTTCGCGAGAAAACAGGACAGCGTTTTTTACGGCTTCAGATCAACTATAAATCATGTATGATTCTCGCGCCTGCAATAAAAAGTAATAAATGACCGTCTTACCGAAATCACACATATCTGTATCCGTGAGTTTGAACCCAGTTTGGAGGAAAAAACCTGACTAACAAACGCAGTTTCCTCTCTTCATGCTCGATGACGTCACGCACGACTCACCTGTGCAGCGGAAGTGGGAGGAGCCAGAAAACAAAGGTCGTTCAATACGAATACAAAATAGCTCAGATATCAAATTTTCTTAAAAAAAGGAAACTATATATATATATAGGTCTATTATATTTAAGTTATATCACACACACTTAACCTGTGTTACAACTCGTTATTTCATTTCATTTTGTAAGTCATCATTTGCATTTGCAAATAAAACTATTGCATGATATATGCATTTGATCAATTTTATTTGTTGTGCATTAGTTAATACACGACACTGTATATAAACATGTATGCCTTATGTTTACTTTTTTTGCATTGCATTGCTTTCTGCCATTGTATTGGTCAAACTGGCATCTGGTAACACTCTAGCTTTCCATTATGTTCTCAAAGATTTCAGATTGTGTTGCACCTCACATGACCAATGCTGTATCCAAGAACAGATCTAGTTTCACCACATGCACTGCAGCACTAAAACACTGTCTGGCATCTGTCTGTTCATTTGAACTATTCAAACTATGACAGCACTGATCTACTGAGATGCATAGAACAATGGCAGTGTCCAAAGTCCTGTCATATCTGAACACCACACCCCACAATATCAGCACTGAGCAAATACTGGAGTAAAAGCAAGCGAGGACAAAGCATAGGCATATCAGGTAAACAAGATGATATCTGAATACTGAGAAAGGAATAGGCTAAATTTACAGTACTAATATGAAACATGAACATTTTATTGTCAGATTTTATCACAACATTAAATATAATCAAAAAATTTACTTAGGAAATAATTTACAAAACTATACTTGTATGTTTTGATGAAGCACAGTCATTTAAAAATAACTTTTTAATAATTTAACTTAAAAAAAAATAAAAAATATATATCTGTATTTATAAAAATAATATAAATTACATGTTATTAAAAAATAATTAATAAAATAGCAAATAATAAAATTAGTAAATGGGGGTGTAGAATATGACTATGACCCCAAAAAGCTAATTGTCACATGCTATAAATGTAAGCAAGTCTATATACTGCATAATAACTACAGGAATAATTATTTCAAGAGAAGCTCTGAAATAATGTCTTTGCAGAGGCTGCTGACTTTAATATTTTTTGTCTAATGCAATTATATGTTTATTATTATCTGTTATGGCTTATTTTTGGTAAAGTAAGACAGAAACTAGCCTTAAAACACACACACACACACAAATAAATTACTATATTATTATGAATACATATATATATATTTTAATATATATATTTATATATATAAGACTTAGTGCTGTCAAATGATTAATCGTGATTAATAGCATCCAAAATAAAAGTTTTTCTTTACATAATATATTTGTATGTACTGTGTATGTTTCTTAAGTATATATAAATACAAACACATGCATGTATATATTTAATGAAAACATGTTATGTTTATATATTAAATATATTT
>JAUCMT010000036.1:1285192-1300630 GCA_032357475.1 Enteromius thamalakanensis
TATATAATTAATAATATAATAATTAATAATAAATATAATAATTAATTATATTAAAGTTATTTTTTATGTCTGAAAGATCAAAGGATCAAATCTTTTGGATTTAGTTCTAAATTAGAACCAGTTCTAGATCATCAATCCTAGAAAAGAGGGTGTATGTGATGGCAACAAACTCAAGGATGGATATAATAAGGGTTAGTATGATGAAAGATGTATGAAATAATAAATGGTGCATGTTTAAACTCTCTTTTGTCACCTGTAGGCTCCGCCGTTGAGCTCCGGATGTACCTGCTGCTCCATCACCCCCCACGGCGCTGTAGTCACAAAAAACTCTTTGTTGACACAGTTTCTGAGACTGTCTGGAATACGACCTGAAAGCCAGAACAAACCCCAGTCATGTTGACTGATGTACAATAGGACGGATGCTCAGAGGAAAGAGAAACGGTTTATAAAAAGAACTAGATTCACATTCCCTGCAGGAAATACAAGTGCTTGCTAGGAATAATGTCTGAGGCTAAACAATAGTTTGAAAAGATATGCAATATATACCTCTTCACAGTTCACACATCATGCAATTAACCATTTACTGTAGTTCAATGATAATCACAATGTTGTATGCAAATTCTCTGATGACATCATCTGTAGAAGTGGTTACATTTTACAAATACATGAAGTCAATGGGAGATTCTGTACCGGTGATGGCCCTGCGGATCTCAGTGGCTGCTGCCTCTCTCATCTCTAGTGAGGCCTGCTCACTGTACCATGCTGTGTGAGGGGTGCAGATCAGATTGGGTGCGTCCTTCAGAGGACCCTGAGAAAAACTGAGAGACACATTACACATCACCGGTGCTGTACATACACTACTGTCAAAAAGACTTTACTAATGTTTTGATGAATGCTCATTACAGCTGCATTTATATGATTAAAAATACTGTCAAAATATATGTTTCCTATTCAAATATATTTGAAAACGTAATTTATTCCTGTGATGAAAAGCTGATTTTTTTTTAGCATCATTAATTTATTCCAGTCTTCAGTGTCACATGATCCTTCAGAAATCATTCTAATATCCTGGTTTGCTGCTAAAGAAACTTTTCTTAATATTATAATTGTAGAAAACAGCTGGGCTGCTTAATATTTCTGAGGAGACATTTATACATTTCCAGGATTTTTTGATGAATAGAAAGTATGAAGTTGAAATATTTGTATGTGTAACAATATAAAATCTTTTACAATTTAAATTTACTTCTTGAATAAAAGTACTAATTTCTTCCACACCAAAAAATAAATTACCTTAAAATGTATTACTACTCAACTTTGGATCCCTATACAATGTATTAATAATAATATCAATACTGATACAGAACTTTTGGATACTAATACAAGTATGTGAATAATACAATAAATAAAGCTGAAGCAATGTAATCAAGGTTTATAAACAAAAGTACAATGACGGAGCTGAAAAGTAAGCATTAATTAGATTTTCTTTTGATGTGGATTTGCACAGCTGTAGCAAGTAATGGGTAACATATTATCCATTCATGGATGCACATTCTGAAAATATACCAGAAACAACATACCATTTTCAATGTACTATAATATCTAGAATGCACTAATCCTAAGCATATTATATAAAACTAATAGCATGCAAATTTTGGTGCAGCTTAAGAAAAGTTGAAAAAAGTTGAATCAAATATGTCAAGACAAATTCCAAATGTTACCTGAAGGGTTCAGACTCGTGAACGTCCAGAGCGGCCCCCCGTATCCTGCCCTCTTTGAGAGCCTGAGCCAGGGCTTTTTCATCCACCAGACCCCCTCGTGCTGTGTTGACTAGAAATGCTCCCTGTCGCATCTGTCAAAACATCACACAGTGTTTCATGTTCGCCGCCACTAGATGGCGCTTGTGGTCACCGGATGGAATTATTGGGCCGTTTGTGTGTGGCATGTACCTGTTTGATGGTGAAGTCGTTGATGAGGTGGTGATTGTGTTCGTTTAGGTTGCAGTGGAGAGACACACAGTCACTCTGGTACAGGAGGTCCTGTAAGGTGTAAACTCTCTGGACGCCCAGCGATCGCTCTAAACCGTCTTGCAGGTACGGGTCATAAAAGATCACATTGAAGCCAAACGCTTTGGCTCGGACTGCCACAGCCTGTCCCGATCGGCCTATCAGACACACAGAAACATATGAGCACACAAACCCTTCCAGCAGAAATGACTTTGGGATGGCATATATATAACATATATGGACTTGCTTGTGCTTTTTTGTCCTTTTTGGAACTTCAAGACCTCTTGTCACCACTGACAATGACTGAAATTTGACATGAGTCACCTGATTAGATGATGACATCCTTTATTTGAACTATTCCAGCAGTACTTCTGTAACATCTTTATGTCTACAGGTCAAAATTGAACACTGAATGTTTCTAAAATGCTTGAATATGTTTTGATGTTTTTGACATAATTTGCACTACTTCATAGATACAATGATACTAAATAACTAAATCAGTTTTATAAAATGTATTTGTGTATATATTATAATTAATAAATAATAGTTAGTTTGATTTTGATTATGACTAATAATTAGTTTAATAATAACATCAGTTATGTTCATTAAGTCACATTTACATCTTATTTCAATATTTTTAGCATTGTTTTTTATTATTTTAGTTAGCTTTAGTTTATTTTTATTTTAGTCATTTCTCTAAGTCATAAAAAACGAACAAATATAAAATATATAGTTAAGTTACGCAATCATATTTATACTTTATTTTATACATTATTTAATTGAACAAAAACATCAGTAATCAGCTGTATAATTGTTCCAGTATTTCAGTCCCTCACCAAAGCCAATTAGTCCGAGTGTTTCTCCTCTGATGCGGGCGGCCCCTGACGCCACCTCTCTGATCTGCTCCACGCTCTGGACCCGTGTGCCCTCGCGCATGGCCTGGTACAGCCAGGTGTTCCTCCGGTACAGGTTCAGGATGTGGCAAAGCGTCGAGTCTGCCGTCTCCTCCACGGCGGCTGATGGAATATTACACACTGCAATACCTACAAACATGCACAAAAGTTATGCAACATGTAAATGTGAACCTTTTCATATCAGAACACTTTATAAACCAGACTGAAATGGCCTCAGATGGTTTATAAACGCTGATCCCATCTTCCCTCCATTCATGGATTTGACCTCTATTGAACTGTATCTGTAATACTTCTCCTTTTATTCAAACCATATAAACTGTCTGTCCCAGAGGTACAATTAACTCTCCTGTACTTCCTTCTGCCTCTGTTCTCAAACTCTCAAACATCCAACTTTTCTTCACTGCATGCAGAGTACTAAGACTAAATCTAGTTTCTCAGATAAGCAGTATTTGATTTCAGTAGCATGTTTTCTGTGAGGCAAGCAAAACCCACCTTTATACATTCAACATATTAATTGCTATGGCTTTTAACAATAATAAGGTGTATTTTATTTTCCATAAAGCTGTTAAAAATATTTTTTGGTAACACCTTAGCATAAGGAACACTTATTCTCTATAAACTACGACTTTTCCCTCAATACGAGACTAATCTGCAGCCTGTTAATAGTTAGTAAGCTAGTTGTTAAGTTTAAGCATTTGGAAGCATTACGGATGTAGAATAAGGCATTCATTTGTGCTTAATTACTACTAATAAATAGCTAACACTGTGGTAATATGCATGCTAATAATAAACTAGTGAAGAGACTAGTTTTGTATGTGATGTGTGTATCATTATCCATGTATCCAAGTCGAAATGCATTAATATTTGCAAATTCCTTGCTATATCTTAACTTGGTTGTTTGTCATGCATTTTAATGCATTACATATATACATATTACAACGAACAAATAAGTATGTGTTATAACTGTGGTTACAATCGTAATGTGGTTGCATCATAATGTCCGTTATAAGGCATAATTAATGTGTTGTTTAAAGTGAAAATATTTTCATAATGCATTATATATATAGTGGTTATTGATGTTATGCAAACATTTCTTTTGCAAATTCCTTGTTACACGTGCAATTGGTCATGTGTTTAAATGCATTGTGTAACAATGAATAGATAAGTATTAGAATGTATTATCATGTAATGATATTAGATATTATAAATATATATATTATACATATTATAGATATTCTGAAAATGTTGGCAATCAAACAGTTAACGGCAGCCATTGACTCTCAAAAATATTACAATGAAAGTCAATGACTGCTGTTTGTTTTGTGTTCAACAGAAGAAAGAAACTCATACAGGTTTGGAACAACCTGAGCTTTAATGCCAGACTTTTCATTTTTGAGTGAACTCTCTCTTTAAGACCAAAAATTGTGACCAGGAAACACTTCTTACCCATCTCTCCAGCTGCTTTAATGTCGATATTGTCATATCCACTACCTATGCGAATTATGATTCGGAGGGCTTTAAATTTCTCCAGATCTTCTCTGGTCAGAGTGATGGTGTGGTACATCATCGCCCCCACCGCCTCGTTCAACACCTGCCACAGACACATTTATACCACACCATAAACATCAGGAAATAAAGCCGTGGGGTGTTTATTAAGAACACATAAATCATTTCTTTGTAGCATCCTGGGAGGAGTATGTGGGTGTAATGCATTTCTTGTGATGAGTTTGCCATGTTCATCTACATGCCGTTTCATGCATTAACTCCAGATAATTGTGTGTTTTGTAATCTGTGCAATTACACACATAACAAACACATCATTCTGAATCCGACATGATTATACTTAACAGGCAATTCTCCCTTGTGATGAAACCCTAGTTTAACTCAATGCAATGAGATTCTACACTAAATAAATATACAGCGTTAGTGGGTCTGATAATTGGGTCACTATGAAATGAATCACAGCTGCTGTGTTTGCACGAGCCAGTGTTTCTTGCAGTTTTTGTTTAGTATGCATACATGCATATTAAACATCTATTTTGTGTACCAAATTTCTATGTTCTTTTAATTAAAATACCATTTATAACAACAAAATATTCGTCATATAAACATACCGTCATCAAGTCAGTAATATATTCACATAGCTGGTGCATTTGTGTAGTCTTTTTGATCAATTATTTATTAGAAATGGTTAATAGGAGCTTGTGAGTCAGACAACAGTGGTCCCGGTATGATTTAAACTTAAAGGGATAGTTCAAAATGAAAATTATCCTGTCTTTTACTCACCTATGAAGCATCCTAGGAGGGATCTAGACAATTTTTATTATAACTCCAATTGGACTCGTCTGAAAGAAGAACGTTGCATACACCTACAGTAGGATGCTTCAGGCGAGTCATTTTCATTTTTGGGAGAACTATTCCTTTAAGTAGAAAAATAGCACCGGAGCTGCTAAAATGAACATACATACACATACATACACATACATACACACATACACACACATACACACACATACACACACATACACACACACACACATACACACACACACACATACACACATACACACATACACACATACACACATCCATCCATCCATCCATCCATCTATCTATCTATATTTGCCCAGTTCCAGTACTGGAGTACAGTTTATAGTATTGAAGTATTCAACTAAAAAAGTAATTTAGAAAAAACTGAATTCAGTAAAATTGCTGATTCAATAAATACCACAAACTTGCAACTCAGCTAAAACAACACATTTGCTGTCATGCTAGTGATTCAAGACAAAACAGTTCAAGTGGACCTTCTCATGTATTTCCTGCGTTGACTGAGCGTCACAGAAGGCCACAGTGGCCAAATCTTTCAGGATGGGCATCTCTACAGTACAGTCCCTCCCGTCCAGCAGAGCGACCAGCGGCCGAGGATGCATCGGACCGTTCATGATTTGCGGCCTTATACCTGCAGAGAAAGAGAGAGAGAGAGAAGCGTGAACTTCCCATTCGCCCCCCTGCCATGTGTCTTGTTGTCATGGAGATTACAGCATTTGGGCAGAGTTATGAATACATTTGATTTAATAGCCTTTGGGGAAACATCTTGTTCTATGCTTTCTGTCTTTTCAATCTCCACCATGTATTTAAAAAGACTTCAAATGAGAATTATTTACCAGAGTACTATTAAAAAATAATAGTGTGGGAGAAGTTAAGGCAGAGCTGGGTTTCTCGGAGGGATGCGAGAGATCAGGGGTCTGGCACGCTTTAAATGAGCAGTGGACACATCAAACAGAAACACAAATGACATGCTGGAGCGATCGCTACATCAGAGCGGGAGAAATCAGAGAGGGAAGGACAGACGATTGGGCTCTCAGAAGACCAGCATTAACACACACACACACACACACACTCATGTAGGTGCTCAACCAATCAATGTTCACAAAACCATCCCGGCTGTTCGTTTTCCAACCCATAAACAATTTCAGAGCTCTAAAAGCTTTTTTGGACAAGAACGACAATGATAAACTTAAACTCAGTGATTTTTAAACAAACAGAGCCTGAGCCGAGCAGTACACGACTACTATCCAATCAGAGACGAGCAGGGGAATTATCCAATCAGAGAGCGGCAGAGGAGATCTTGGCCGTTCAGCTATTCTCCACAGGCATCTCCACATTTACTCTGATCACAGAGCACAAAAGATCCCCACAAAACATCGATTTCTGACACGCAAGGCTTTTTATTTGTTATTGCCATCACAGTTCATTCCAGTTTTCTCCCAGCAGGGGGATTTTTTATTTTTTTTTTACATACCATTCTTATGTTTTAAAACCCATGACTTTCTCTCTTCTTTGGAACACAGAATTTTTTAGTTCTTTTCCATACAATGAAAACATATGGTGACCATTGGCTCTCAAGTTGCAAAAATGTCAAACAAAAGAACTGTAAAAGTACTTCATATGGTTTTTGTGCATAATCTTCTATGCCATACGATACATGAGGAAAGTTTTCATTTCTCATTTGGAATCGCATACATTCAAATGCACTATAAAATTAATCAAAAAGTTTTGCCAGTTAGTTAAATTTTAGATTCATCATTTTTGTCCATGTCTATATTTGAGTTTCTTATTTTAGCTATTCAAATACATACACTTAAAAAATCTTTAGTAACTAAATGAGTTGGGTTTTATTATTTTCACATTTACATTTATAAAATATATATTGTTTTATATTGTATTTTATTTTCAGTTCATGTTTGAGTAATTGAAATGTTTATTTTATGGTTTCAATTATGGTTTTAAAATAATCTTGTTTGTTTTCCCTTTAAATATAGATTTCTTTTTTAAGCATAAACTCACTTAATTTAGATTTTTTTTTTTATGTTGATTTAAGAATGTTTAGATATGTATACTGGGAAAAAAAAGTCAAATATCTATATATATATATATATATATTTTTTTTTTTTTTTTTTGCAGTGACTAACTGAACATCATTGGTTCGTACATGTCAGGTGACCAAACACAATGTCAATGTCATTTTTAAAGCTGCAGCCAAAAAGAAGCAAACAATCACTTAAATTATGGTCTGTTCTTAATAAATTAAAATTTAAATGTGAAATTTCACTACTTTCAAGGTGCTTTTTTGGTGAAGTGAATGCTGCGTGAAACACTTTACCAAACATCTCCATGTGTGTTCCATCTTAAAGTATGTAAAAACACACAGGTAAGCAAATAGTGGTCATTGTTTGAGTGAACTATGCCTGTAACGCATGAGAAACTAACGAGAGTGAGCGAGCAGGCGAGAGAAATGTAATACTCTCTTTGAAATCCCTTGAACAATAAAAGTCTGTAAAAACAAAAGGAAATGAGGAGATTTTTCCATGGAGCTGCGTTGACGTGGATCAGAGCGTGTGTGTGTGTATTAAATATGGCAGCACGTACATCACACCGTATGTGTGAGTTTCCCCACCTCTTGCTTAGGTGTGCCGCTGTGATTTTAATAAGTGTGTGTGTGTGTGACACAAGCGATCTTGGATTTAAAAAAAGCTGGCAGCCAAGTGCCTCACCTCACTGTCAACTGCTGCTTGTGGTTACCAAGCAACCTCATCTCTCACCGTCACACAATAAACACACACATGCACACAAACAATCTTTCAGACAACACACAAAACAGACTTTTTTCCTCCAAACCAAATAGACGCTTGCAGGAAAAGCATTTAAAACAGTCCAGGACCAGAAATAAACCAGGTGCATGTGTGAGTGTCTAATAAGAGCGTATCTGTGCTGCGTCACTTTTTCTTCTCTCTCCACCCCTCCTGGTCTATTAGCCAGGGATTTGGCTGCCACACACACACACAGTAATGATAAGGAGTCAGGCACACGATGCACTGTGTGTATTTGCACACACACGCACACACACACACACGCACAAACTAGTTTGCAGATGTGTCACAGAGAGCAGCCAAGACATGCGCTTGTGACACCGAGAACTGCACACACACACACACACGCATGCAAACACACACTTTTTCTTTTGGCCGATTTCGGAAACATGCGTCTTGCCTGGAAAATGCTGCCTCCACATTCCTCCCATGAAGAGCAGCCCAAAAAACGGGGGAGAAAAAAAAATGGAGGGAGGTGGCAGAGAAAAAGCGTTCTCCTGTGGTTGTGTCCTGGGGGTCTCCCTCCTCTCGCTGTCTGTCTGTCGCTCGCTCGCTCGCTCACTCCCCCATATGTGGGTAAGCTGAGATTTCTGCTCGTCTTCGGTCAGTCGCTCAGAATGGGAAGCGTTCAGAGACGGACAGAAGAGCCTGTTGTTTTCATTCCTTGTTCTCGGTCTAGCCTCTCGCTCTGGGTTTGTCCATCTTGATTGCCGTTTTCATCCCCCCTCTCGTCTCATTTTAGAGCAAAGCTCTCAAGGTGAAAGAGGAGAGGAATAATTACGCCTGGCCGAGTCGAGGAGAGTCACGGAAAGAGGGAGAGGGTCAAAAATTCCCACACGAGTGCCAGTGCAAACGAGTTGTGCCGTTCCACTCCTCACGCTTCCAATCACTCCCCCTTCTGTTGCTCTTTTTTTTTGACCCACTCCTTTTTTTTCCCCTCAACCGCACTCCCTCGCTCTCAAATTTATGATTTGGAGACCACAGTGGTTAGAGACTGCCAGCCTCTCCCTTCCACTCACATCTCTCCGCCTGCCTTTCTTTCTTTTATTTTCTCTTGCTCTTTCTGCCTCTCTTTTATTCACCCTCCCTCTATGCTTGAAAATTGCAGTCACTTCTGTCTGTTAAAATGGTATTTATTTAGCTTGTGTAATGTGAACACTGTAAGAGTGTGTGCTTTGTGAAAGAAGCAAAATGAAGGTTAAAAGAAAAACAGTGAAAGGAACAAACAGAAATGAAAAATGACTAAACTAACAAATGAAAGAACGAGCTAAAAAAAACAATTGTTTGTTAGAACATCATAGTAATGAGAGAAAGAAACAGACTTACATTTGAATAAGCTAAATAAAAAACAATGCACATGAAAAAGTAAACAAACAAACAAACAAAGAATGATTGAAAGACTGATAGATTAAATCAATCAATAATTCAAACTATCAATTAAGTAATGAATGAACAAATATGCTTAAAAAAAATGTTTAAACAAAATAATTAATCAATAACCATCAATCTATCTCTATCTATCAATCAACAAATCAATAAATGAAAAAAACTAAACAGTTTGAAAAAACAAATGATCCAACAAAAATAACAAATGAACAAACGACCTAAACAAACAAACAATCAAAAATACATAAATCAAAGCAACAAACTACTGAAAAATATATATTAGTTAAATTAACATTAAAACAAATGACTGAAAACAATAACTAAATGAAAATAATAAATTAATGAATGAATTAAATGAACTTAAAAAAAACGAAAAAATAATATAAAATATATAAACAAACTAATGACCAAACAATTAAAAATAAATAAATAAAGGAACATCAAATGAATGAAAGAACAAACATTGAATTAGTGAAAAAATAAATAAATGAAAGGACAAACTATAAAATGAACAAACTAACCACCAAAGCAAACTAATTAATGAACTAATGAACACAAGATGAATAATAACACTTGAAAGGAAACAAAGCATTCAGCATTTGGTGCAGACACAGACACAAAAGACGTGTAGCTGCTCACGTCGTAGCTGAATGACTGATTTTAAGCTACTTAAGAGAAAACGAGCACACCGTCACAGTGGCCAATACACGCCTTCCTAAATCACTTAACAGGATTTCCAGTGAAAGTCAAGACATTCGCCACACTTTTCAGAAAATACACACACAGAAAGGAATTTAAGGCTGTTGAACCGTCGCCATATGAGTGGAGGGTCACGTAACGCACAGCTGGTCAACACAGAGGAACCAGATCCACACGATTAGCTTGACATAACAATATCAGCCTTACAGCGGACTTACCACGGAAAACAGCACGTTTTCCTTACGCATTTCAAATCAAACAGACATACTGTTATGTTTACAACACAAAGCATCCCCCAGTTCAAACAGGAAATGAACATGTAACAATGTCGCTTTCACATATCATTGCGGTTATAATGTTACAAGAAGTTCATTAACATATGCCCGCCCACATCATGTCATCACCTATTAAAATTCACAAACATTCCACAGCTTGATGTAGGGCTTGGTATCGTTTCAAAAATGTAGATACCGGTACCTTGAGTTCAATGCCGTTCCCTGAACGATACCAGACAAAACTGGTATGCACATTACATTAATACAGAGACATGCAGAATTCATCTTTTCGCAGTTAAATATTGACAAACACTATTGAAAGCGGGAGTGTGTTCACTCGTGCACGTGTGTGTGTGTGTGTGGCGGAACTTTGCTGTGCACGGTACAGAAAGTGCAACTTAATGCAAAGACAGAAAAGACCTGCAGTCATGTAAATTCTATAAATAATATAAGGCTATTTTACACACTTCTGGTCAAACACACTGCAGTCTGCAGTCTTATTGGCTCACTGACGTTGACAAATTTAACCCCTTTAGGTATCAAAATTGGGTATCGAATGACGAGACGTTTTTCGATACTCGGTTGTACCTTAATGACAGTTTCACGAGTGTAACCGAGGTCATTTACATAAAGCCTTAAATGTAGAGTAGGAAATACAGCCTGTATGAGGTGTAGTAAAAGGATCAGAGAGAGGGTAGAAAATGGACATTAAAAACTAAATTAGACCCTGGTCTTAAGTCGCTGGGTTATATCTATAGCAATAGCATTATTGATTTTACTTTTTTGCCAAAAATCATTAGGACATTAAGTAAAGATCATGTTCCATAAAGATATTTTGTTCATTTCCTGCCGTAAATATAACAAAACTTTATTCTTGATTAGTGTGCATTGCTAAGAACTTTATTTGGAAAACTTTTAAAGTTTTTTTCCCCCCTCAATATTTAGTTTTTTTTTGCACCCTCTGATTACAGATTTTCAAATAGTTGCATTGTCCTTTTCCTTTTTAGGTTTTTTGGTCCAGAGTCACAAAATATTAGCGATACACTGAAATTAAAATTCTGGGCCGAAAACGAAACCGAAAATTTTGGATGCACTTGGCCGAAAACCGATACCGAAAATGGCTTCATTAAAAAAAAAATTTTTGTTACATTTTTGTTTGTATTTGAGGTATTCCTCAAATTCAGTTGCATGTCTTGACTTAAGGTGGTGTATTAAACCTGTAGTCGAAAATGTCTTTGCTGTCGACATACTCCGTGTTTGATGCGTAAATGACAGCGGGAACGAGACGGGAGAGGCGTGGCGACAATTTTGGCTTTTATTTTCGGCGGCTTCTTACATTTCGGTCGAAACTGATAATGCTATTTCGGCCGAATATTTTCGGCGGGCGAAATTTCGGTGGATCCCTACAAAATATCACTGCTTTTGGGACAATACACATGGAGAGACATCATAAGAGGACAAACTGAAGCATTTAAAATTTAATTTAATAAAATTTGAATTTAATTAAAACAAAAGTTTCAAAGAAAAAGAAAAGCACTGTGTTAATTTAAATTTGGTGTTTTCACTATAAAGAAAGTTATTAAATTATCATTATAATTTTTTTCTTAAATACTATAGTAAAATATTAAAAAAGTAAATATTCTTATTTTAAATATTTTCTATTTTGAATGTATTAATTAATTTTTGTTGTTTTTTATTATTTTGTAGTCATACTGATACAGTCATTTTGCATATTTTATTTTTTGAATAATTTATTATCAAAAACAATTAAAATCACAATTATGTTTTCCCCCAAGAATACATCTCTAAGCCACCTTACTTTAAGACTGAACAATAAGTTATTCCAGGCAACAATACAGGTCTGCAGAAATAATAATTTTTCATAACCTGTTTTTTAAACACCTGTCCATCTTCCATTGTTCAGCCAAACAGGTTCTTCCAGCCAAAACTCAGAATGCCGTTTGGTGCTGATAAAATCACACCCTTCACATTACGTACACTAAATCTCAATTGATACTTCATAGTGATGGGCAACAAACCTGGTGTGGTGACCAAACAGGAGAAAACAAACACCATGTTAACACAAGATAATTAGCCCAACGTTCAATCTTCATTCTCACCCTCTTGACGCGCACACACAGCAGATGTGATCTCTCTCACTCGGTTTCATTCCCCAAAATACTTTTTTTCCCTCTATTCATTAGTTTCACATTCTCTCGTTCCCTCCTTCTGTTAGTTCTCTATATGACAGGAGCCATCTGGCCTTCCAGAACAAGAGATTGGACCGGGGAACGAGAGGTTTACACACACACACACACACACACACACAGCTGTGTTTTGTTACACTAAAGACAGAGGCTCTTTATGAGGTGACAGTGCTTAACATTAGGTGTAGAGTTACAGCAAAAACAGACACACACTTACACACAAACAAACACAGTAATCAAATGAACACATAAGAATGTTTCATCGCTGCATGTTACTGTCACCGCTCACTCTTATTTTCACCTCTTTTTTTTAACCACCTGACTCTGTTTTGAAATTCAACACCCACTTCTCACAATCCAATCAATTGTAGTCCCCAGACTGCTTTTAACTTTTGTTTTATTAGGAAATACTTCACATCGCTTAAACAAACATCATTACACAATTACTTGAACAAGTTTCTCTGAGCAGACGTAATTCTGTCCTTGCAGGTATAGAAACTGACACAGCATTCAATGCATCAGGCAATTCTTTCATGACTTTTTTCTGCTATAGTTTGCACTGAATTAAAGTGCTAAACAATTTCAGGCCCATTCAACATCTGCGGCTGCTTGTGCTGTCTGTGTTCATACAGAGATCTGCCTCTCCATCTACGAATGAAACTCAATCTCCGTGACCTTTTCATTTTCTCACAATGAATAATTCACAGGGACCTGTTTGCTATCTCACATTGTCCCCCACACACACATACACACACACACACAAAAGGAAATCATGAACAAGGATTCTCTTCTGCAACCATCCACATTTTCATATGTTTTGCATGATACATCTCTTTGTTTCTGAACTCTTTGGTATGACAAAGGGATCAGAGTTATAACATACTAAAGCTAAAACTATAAAAGCATTTTGTCACTTAAAATAATATATAACTTTAACTGCAAATAAATAAATAAATGGAAAATCATGGAGGGGTCTACAATTTTCAGCATTTCCACTGAGAGAGACAGAACCTAAAAAGAAAAATCCACAAATCGCATTGTATGAGTAAATAACAATTTATTTGGGAATTACTCTGACAAATAAGTATCAGCCAGATTTCTGATCCTCAAAGACGTGTTATTTTGCTTTTAAATAGTCCAGCTACACTCAGCTCATGATTCTAAATTATTAGCACCTGTTTGAGGTCGTAAGCTGTCATCTGTACACCCCAAAATCAGCCAAAGTCTAATGCTGTATGCGAGGTGAGTAGTATGTTCGAATTCATAGTAGTCGAAATTCAGTAGAAGTACCCGGATGACCTACTACTTCCGCATGAATTCCGTAGTAGGCATACCATGGACGCTTTCCTATACCATAAGGCTCCGGGAGAGGAGGCGTCATATTCGAAAAATGGCGGAAAGTGGAGACGCGGCTCATTTTAAGTGTAAGTACCTCAGGGGAAAAACATTGTTTATTGTGATTAAATTACACTATTTTAACACAATCCAAATAAACGGATGAGTTATTGAAAGTTTCAATTTTCGCGCTGTTGTGACGACACAATATGGCGGATGTAGTACGTCCGAATTCCATTCACACTTCCCACTTTCATATTTTAAATGTAGCACCTACTTAAGCAGTATGCGATTTCTGACGCAGTATAAGTAGCAACACGGGCATATCATACAATGTGATTTCTGGATTTTTCCCTTTAGATACTGTCTCTCACAGTGGAAAAGCACCTATGTTAAAAATTGTAGACCCCTCTATGATTTCTAAGTAAGAGAACTTGCAAAATCACAGGGTGATTGAATACTTATTGACCTCACTGTATATATAAACTAATGCCTTGTCAACGCAAAAATTAATTTTACATTTTGTATTAAAAACACACAAATAAATGTTATGTAAAAAAAAAAGTTACAAATATTATTAAACACTGTAACAGCATCTTCAATGATACTAGAATAACCCTGGCAGGAATCAACTATATATTGGGTAGCCTCCCAATATTTTTTTCAATCCATTTTGATTTACTATTTCTATAATAACATATATAATAAAATGAGCTTTCATGCAGTGTGTAACAGCTCTAAGTGAATTAAAAACATCCTGCAGAGTTTTAAATCTGAAAGTGTACCGTGTATAAAGTTATTGTCTCACAAAAGAAAGAGTCGACTCTAAATCATTGCAATAAACCCGTTTCATGTGGACATCTAAATGAATCATTAGCATATTGCCCACCTATTTATAGATCTTTTCGCTTTGGTCTGAATGAAAACGCGATTTCATTCTTTGTCACTAGGTGCTGTTTTAGGAGCGTTACAATCTCACAACCACTGCTTTAAATGAAATCAACCAATTACTGGAGGGATTTGAAAAAAAATCATTGAATGAATCATTTGGGTGTCACTAAACAAATAAAATAAATGCATATAAAAAGTAAAGCAAAGTGTTTTTTGACCTTGCATGCATGTCGACCTGTCATATGGGACTCTCAAAACCAAAATATAAACATTTCATAACCAATAATAGGGGCACTTTAATATAGTATGCTGTAGGGTTGGGCGATGTCGACCAATTTGGCATCGTATGATGTCTAATGTGAAACATCGCGATGGACGCTGATATCGCCGTCTCCATAGGTGGCGAGTCTGAGGTCTCTGCAGAACAAATGTGGGCGTTTCTCAACCCCGGGATGTTTTTTAACCATGCAATTAAAATGATCCCCCTGACTTAAGCCTACACCTAAACCTACCCTCACTATGACGTCAGCCAATCAGGAACATGGGTTGAAAATGGCCCAATTTGGTAACTCCCATTA
>JAUCMT010000036.1:1301946-1337550 GCA_032357475.1 Enteromius thamalakanensis
AAATACTGTACAACTAACATTAGTTTACAGCTTGAATAAAATGTAAACATATAGAAAAAATATGTAGCATGTTTTAGCAGAGCAAACAAATCATATTATAGAATGTGCACGTCTGGTGTGCGATACTTCGAGCTGTCCTAGACGCGGCACTGCGCTTCTCGTCCGGTGTGCGACCCCCTTAATTGTACTAAATGTGCACTAATCATATGTACTTATAATGTCAAATAAAAAGCTATGTTTTTAATATGCTTTACTATGTCAGTACTCAAAAGAAGTGCACTTATTTTAAAATGTTGACTAGCACACTAAAGTGCATGTAAAGTACTTGATTGTAATGGTAACATATTTGAAATCAAATTTAAAGTTAATTCACTTAAGATTGCAATTCATCATTACAATTGTGTAATTATCAATATAGTTATTTAAATCAAATACAAGTTTCATTAACTGACATTAAAGTATATTTTAGCTTGTCGTAAATACTTGTCAGTACATTCGTCACTACACTTTAACCGTACAGAAGAAATACTTATGAAAGGATTTATGAAAATGTACTGAAGCCCTAATTAGTAATAAGTCTGTCAAAATACAACACTAAAGTTCAACTAATTGCATTTAAGGTAAACTAGTACTGTCAAACTATTAATCCCAATTAATCCTATCCAAGTTCTTGTTCACATAATATATGTGTGTGTGTTTATTATGTATATATATATATATATATATATTTATATATAAATAGACACACCTATATTATATATTTTATGTATATATATATATTTATATATATATATATATATATATATATATGCATGTATTTATATATATTAATATAATTTATATTATATTACATTACATTTATATTACATACACAGTACACACAAATGATGTACATAAAAACTTTTGTTTTAAATGCAGTTAATCACGATGAATCGTTTGACAGCGCTAATATAAATGTTTTGCAGTAACTACTCTTTTTTTAACATATTCTAAAGTGTACTTTTGTTTTTACAAGGGATAACAATATTTGTACACATTTCTTCCAATGCTGCTTGTTTTTGACAGAAACGCGCTCCTCTCAGAAACCTGATGTAATTCCCAGCCCCACCAGACTCAACCCTGGCATTTCAGCCGCCACTTTATCTTCTGCTTCCTCTCTAGATGATGTGAAGACTGAACCGCAAAATGATTCAGAGAACAGGTATAGCTTTAGGTCTTTGTAAACTTCCATATTTCTTCACAGAGCTTCCTCTTGGGTTTTTTTTTAGCTACAAACACAATGTGATTGGCACATACATTCTGGTTTGACTGATGTCACTGTGTTGTTTGTCCTCAGAGATGATTATAGGACGTCCAGCTCGACTTTAGCATTAGAGGACAGCGCTCTTCCTGCTTCAAACTCACAGCCGAGCACACCCGAGTCCGGTCTGGACGTCTACTTGGTCAGATATTGCTTCTCATTAAAGACACATAATCAAGTTCCTCTGGAACTCAAACTCTTTTGTGTGAGTCGCTCCAGATCCGTGTTTGTGGCTCATGTTGTTTTGTGTTTTAGTGATGCGTGAGGCCTCCTGAAGTGGACCAGATCATCCAAACATCTATGAGACTGAGAAGTGGACATGCTGTCACTATTTTGCACAAAGGATATCTCTAGCTGCTAATTCACATGGACTGAGAAAGGCCTTATGTTTGGAAGAGCGGTTGCCACACTATAGTACTGCAGTGCCTTACACTGTCTGTGCACTTTGTACCCACTTACAAGCACAAGATTGTTGTATAATGATAGTTACACTCCCTTTAGACCAGAGTGCTGTAATGCATGTTAAAGGCGTAATACCTGATTGAAGCATGTGTCATACAGAGAAATAGGTTTATTATATAATAATCCTGCTATAATTATGTTCTGAGCACTCCTGACTTGTGTGAGTAATGATTTAATTTCATCTGATCATTACGGTACCAAACGTTAGTAACATTTGTCACTAGTGAACATGGATTGAATATTATGTTTGGTCATGTGATTTTGACACACAATCAGCATAATAAAATGAGGTTGGGGCGGGTGGGGGGTATTTTAATGGTTAATGTTACTTTGTGTAAAGATTTACATGGGTTTAAGATGTTAAAAACCATAAATCTTTAAAAGCTTTTTATAAAATGTATTTAAATTTAAATGTATGTTGATTAGAGTAATATATGAATTAAATGTGCTTTGGTGTAGAATGTTTATAATTGCTATTAAATGCTGTATCTGCACAAGAACTCTTTTTTCTGTTATACACAATCGTGATAGCAAGAGCTGCAAGACATATAGACACACCAGTAATTTTATTTTAGATGTTATAATGTTTACTCGTGGTTATAACACAATTAAAGATAGCAGTGCTCTTCATTTGTTACGGAAAAATAATACTGCACACTATACTGAACGTTACACTGTCGCATACAGTCCGCTAGAGGGAGTATTGCTGTTTCGATTAGACAAATTAACTTTTATTGTTGTAGTAGTGTTTGATTTTTTAAATATATCGATGTAAAGACATGTTTTTCTTCAAATCAATATATTATGTAAATTATATATTGTATTATATACTTAGATACATGAAGATAAAGGCCCTCTTAAAGGTTAAATTGCATATTTTAGCCTAAAAAACTTTTTTAATGGCTTATGAAGTTAAATATTCCCTACATTCATTATATTTATTAATTGGGATTTTAGGATTTTAAGTTAAAGGAATCACTTCATACAGGTAAAGCAATTCATACAGGTCTGGAACTACCTGAGGGTGAGTAAATCATCACAGAATTTTCATTTTTGGGTCAACTATTCCTTTAAGAAATGCTTCAAGTGATTACTGTGCTAGTAAGTTTTAATTTTTAATCACTCAAATACGCATCTGGTGACATTTAACTTTAGGCCTATTTGCATTATGAATTTCCTTTTTGTGTATTTAAATATGTATTATCAGTTCTGTTGAATGAAAATTGACCACTACCTTTTAGAAAGAACAAAGCATAGCCACGAGACAAAGCTTTAAATCATGACACTTTAAAGATTACATTTTTGGAGGTTTCTGGTTTGATTACATCCGCTGGTCGGGACGTGGTCACGTGATCCGGGAATGCGCTGTTGGACTCACCTGCGCGCTCGCAGACACGCCCATACCTGGAAGATTCAGGAAATCTGGGATTGTACACAGACCGAGCTGCTCAAACCTTTTCTGTTTAAGTGTTTAGTCACATACAGAAGCCCGCGTGAGTCTGTCCGAGTTCATGGATCTTCAGTACCTGCTCTTCTGAAGGTAAGTCAGGTGCTTTCACTCTGGAGAAGTTTTGCAGTGTCTGTCGCGTTTCCCTGTTGACTGGTTTCGGTTGTCTATTGTTTTGAGGAGGAGGCGAATTAAAACTTGTGTAACGTCACATGAACATAAAACTGCTGCTTCTAGATCATGTAGACATTATTGTGAACTTTAATAAGGCTCGAATTTGATTTGGTCTTCTCTTGAACGCAGTTGTCGTGCATTGGCGGCGTGTTTCAGGCCTACATGTCATGAAAGCTTTTTCTCAAGAAACTTTTCAGTATCATATCAACACGCCGCGGTCCCGAGACGCGTAACTAAACTATTGGACACTTTTTATTGTTGAACAAATGTATTGTATGATTAATCCTAATGAATGTTTTTAATATTAAACAATTGAGGAACTTACCAAAAGTTTAAGACAATGCAATGCATTAAAAAAACTTCAAGCTGTAGTAGTTTCGCATAATCTTGACTAGGCAAAGGTTTTTAATAATAACTGCTTATATTTGAAAATGTGACCTTGTTTGCCAAAGCTAAACAACATGAAGGGGAAAAAAACATAAAACAGGAAATTATATATGTGTGCATCGATTTGTAAAAATGTTTTTGATTGTAATCTATTTATGGCTGTATTTATTTGTTTAAAAGTAGAGTAAAAACTAAATATTATTAAAATTTTAAATAACTCTGTTTAAGTATATTTTAAAATGCTATTTTATGATGATGATGCAAAGCTAAATTCAGTGTCATATGAACTCCGAAATCATTCTGATTTGATGTTTGCTGCTCAATTAACAGTTATCATTATATATTTATTATATTTGTTTGTGTAATACAAAATCTTATTTACAATAATAATAATAACAACAAAATAATACAAAAAAGTTATATATATATATTATTTATTTATTTATTTTTTCTTTTTTTTTTCTTTCTGTAATACACAACCATTTAAAAATTGGGGTTTAGTTAAGAGTTAGTTAAAATATTTTTATTTCAAAGAATAATTTTATCAAAGAATCCTCAAAAATGCTAAAAAATGTGTTCAGTGCCACGCCTCCAGTGTCTTCCTGTCTTTCGTCATGTCCAGGTGTGGAACGTGATGGGATGGACAGTGACTCACATGAGGACAGGAGTGGTTAGAAAGGGACAAATAACACCAGTGTTTCCATTCAGTGCTGCTGTTTTGGAAAATAAACCCAGAATAACACAACTTAGCATAATATAACCTTTCATGCATCAAAAGGTAATAATCCTTAAAGTCATGATAAGATGTATAAAGTGTACTTTAAGTGCTATTTGTTCAAAGCCACAACAATAAACAACTTAATATCATGAGTTATTATTACACATATTTTTACTCGGCTGTATTGGGGTGTGATTGAAATATGACCAGATTTATTCGAGGATTGAATGTACATCTGTCAGTACGTATGTGCATTGCATAATGCAGACGTGATTCTGCATGAGCCGAACACATGGGAAAGACTGCGGCTTACACTGCCACGCGACACTTACGTAAAGGCATTAAAGACTTGGACAATAGTCGGAATACACGAGAATACACAAAATCTTTTACCTGTCAATTTCTGACATTTATAGGAGGTTTAAAACGCAATTGTTTGCTTATGTTTGGTATGAGCCCAGCAGAATCGTTAGACTAAAAATAGTGAGCCACTGAAAACGGTGAAGCGCTTGTATTACGTCCAGTTTCATAACGCATTTGAGTTCATAATCCACTTGAGCGGTTTTTCTGCGCTTTACGCTGTGAAATTCATTAGATGAGCATTCTTAGAAATAACTAGCTATATTCTGTCAAGCCTGGCAAACCTTTCTAGATCTTAAGAATCTTGCTGGTAATGCTGGTGCATTTTGGTATCTTCTACAAAATAATGTTCAGGAAGACACTGCTTGAATATGTTATTTCATGTGTCTTTCATATCATAGAAAAAAAGTCTGATAGTGGTGCTATTTCATGTTCCTCGGGCGTAATGTGTTCGAGTTTGGACATGCCTGAGCAGCTTTCACAATGTGTCGGTGTAGAGAGGAGGACAAAGTTCATCTGTTTGTGAAGGCCAACAGTTTAGAAGTGCACAATAATACAGTATGGACCGGACTACTTTGCGAGTATTATTAGTGCTGCTTGCTAAAGTATGAGTGCTTGCTGAATGAGTGACTCATTAAAGGGATAGTTCTACCAAAAATGAAGGTCTGGTTAAATTCACCCTCATGTTGTTTCAAAACATGCATGACTTTCTTTCTTTTTTTTCCCGTGGAGCATAAAAAATATTAATATTTTGTAGAATGTTGTTTAGTCAACAGTCACTTAAATAATTTGGTGACCAATTTTCTTTAAATTAGAAAGTTGGTAACCAAATAATGTTGTCTGGATGAAAAGACGTTTTTAAAATGTGTTCTGCCATGTTCCAGAAAGATCTGGGAAATGATCATTTACTCACTCTCCAGTAGTTTCAGATCTTGTGAATTTCTTTGTTCTGCTGAACACAAAGGAAGATGATATTTTGTAACCTGGCAGGTCACCATTGACTTGCATAGTAAAGTACCCAATCAGCCTGATTACAAACTCTCTTTATATCTTCCTTTGTTTTTGGCCAAACAAAGAAATTCATATTGGTCTGGAACTACTCGAGGATGAGTAAATGTTGACAGGATGAGTAAAGGATGAGTAAATGTTGACAGAATTTTAATCAATTTCCATCCCTTTCAAACTGTGCTGGTTGCTGAGGGAAAATTGCACTTTTACTTTAAGTGGTCTGACATAGTTCCCAAACAGGTAGTGTTGTTAAATGTGCTTTTAATTGTGTCTCTTAAACTGCCTTGTTGTGAAGTGGTAACACCAGCGGTGATATTGTGTAAGTGCTATTATTATGCCTAATGTAAGCGTAATAAGAGCCGTGGCTGTGTGCAGACGTATTCAGGCTTGTCTGTGTGAAGTCAAATCTGCAGCAGGCTTCAGCACGTGATGCAGGCTGTACCATTTATAGTGTGTGACTCAGTCGACATTTGTGTTGATTTTCAAAAAGCTTTGATTCATATTTGTTTACTTGGCTAGATTTCTATTACACATGTACACTATTACACACCACTAAGAAAATACTGATTATTATTGTGGCAATTGTAGTTGACAGGCAATACTGATTTATTAATGTCACTATTTTTCAGTGCAGCATGGCAGATATATATTTATATATTCACAAAAATATTCAAATCAGAAAGTCCATGACAAGGATGTCTAGATTTTGGAGGCAACACTTCAATTATTACAATTATACTTGCTTTCAGTAATAATAAATAGCTTTTTGAGTATTTAAGTTTTTCAAATAGTTAATACATTTATTAGTTGTTTTTAAGATTTATGTATTGGAAAAATTATCAAATATTTATTAACTGCGCAAATGGATTAAAGGGTTAGTTCACCCAAAAATGATCATTCAATCGTTAATTACTCTCACTCATATCGTTCCAAACCCGTAAGACCTTTGTTCATCTTTAGATCACAAATTAAGATATGTTTGATGACATCAGAGAAACATCTGTCCCTGCAAAGACAGCAACACAACTGAAATCATCCCAGATCCAGAAACGTGGTAAAAACTTTCAGGTAACAATAGAAAGACGTTTGGTGGTGCGCTCGCTTATTAATGGCATAGATTTGCCGCCATAGATTAAGTGTGTTTTTCGCGAGCTGGTTGCTGCTGCTGCGGCAGGGCGGAGCATAGCGATTCCGGCTTAGCATCGTGATGTCTATCGGCCTTCTGCGATGGACAATGGCATCGTCTATCGACCCAACCCTAGTATGCTGTAATATATCATATTATATTTTACAGTTTTAGATAATTTTATAGAAAATAAATATAATTTGTATATAACATTGATAATCAATTTGAATTTTATAATTCTGTTTTTATTAAACAAGTTAAAACAATGTTTTAATCAGCAATGACACTAAAATTTATATAGCTTTAGAAGCAATAAAAAAACTAAACTTTCCTGGAAGACAATGGCATTGGCAATAATTAATGCTTCCAAGACTTTCAGTCAAATACGCGCCCTGATGACATTTTGTTCAGCAGATTTTGCAACATTAATATTGAATACAGTGTGGCAAAAAAGTATTTAGTTCTCAATTCTTTTATACTGATAACGAGTTCAAGCAGATGCCATTAATACAGGGAACAAATGGAGGAAAGAAGAGCCTCTACAGGTCTGTGAGAGACAGAAATCTTGCTGGTTTGTAGGTGACCAAATACTTATTTTACTGAGGAATTTACCAATTAATTCATTAAAAATCCTACAATGTGATTTTCTGGATCCACATGCATGTATGAGACTGTGATAATACACGAGACAAAGAGAGCACTGTGACGTAGTACTGGCCAAAAAAAGCAAGTGACCTTTCTGTTAACTGGCCAAAAACTCCCTCTCTATCAGCTAATCCTTACCCTAGTCTGACACCCATATCTTCATTCTGTATTTGTTCTCTGCAACTCTGACACAAAAACGGCAGATTTAATGTGTACACAGACTAATGTAATAAACCGCATATACATGCAGTGCATGTATTAATTTACCAGACAAAAGCCTTTTACAAATAAATAACGCTACAGCATAAGTGATTTACAAGTTTTTTAACATTTTATGAAGCAGGAAATACCAGACGCTGGGAGTTGTTTACATACAGCTTTCGTCTGGATGCTGCACCAAGGCAAATTGATTATTCATGTGTTCAAACAAACCAATATCACACCCATTTCTGATTCTTTAACGCTAATATGCCGTGCGGGACAGTTCCATACGTCAGAGACAGGTCAGATGAGTCGTCCTGCTGCGGACAGGGATTACAGTACACGCATTCATTCATTTCTGCAGGATTATGTTCTGATGGAGAGTGCTAACCCTTTCCCACTGGGCCCTTCCTGCACAGATGGCTAGTGGGATTTTACATCACTAATCTCTTTTCTTTCATTCCCTCTCTCTTTCTTCTCTTTTCATTTCTGAAACCTACAGTAAATGAATATGCTGAGCTGGACAAATCGGCACTGAAATGACTTTTGGGTTTGAGTGTTTTTTTGCCCTCCATTCTCATTCATTGTTTCCTCTCTTTCTTCAACTCCATGTTGAATTTCCTGAGAGACTGATCACATTTCTACGCTGTACCAGCCACCTTTATTTTCTTGGACAGTCGTGCCAAAACTAAATAAACGTTCTAATATAAATATTGACATCAAGTTGTAATAAAAACAAACATTACTTAAGTACAGAATAATACTATTTCTGTCTAATTTGTGCAATTTACTAGCACTTGATTAAAAATATTTTTTTTCAGTGCAAACAAATAAAAAGGCTAAAATTCATATATTTCTTAACTATATAACTATAAATAGCAAAACTATGGCAGCAATACTATGGAAAAGGAATTGCATCACATACCCTGAGCCAATTCATAAACCCACTTCAAAAATGGTCACTTTGAGATGAACAATATTTTTATTAAATATTTTCTAAACACCTCATTTGCAATTATTAAATGATTAGATATTATGTATATATCTGCACCATATTAGCTACTGGCATGAACACAAGTGAATATGTTTTACATAAACAAATCTATACCATGCATCAAATTATTTGATCAATACCATGGTACTGAATAATTTATTCATTAATTCTCCATGGTATGCAACCTGCTACTAATAATAATACCATAGCATAACACTGATATATGTTCATAGAAGCACAAAGTCAGTCAGTTTAGATGTTATTTCAAACAGTTTAGCCTTAAATGTTTTATCAACCTATAGTTAGCTAGAATTATTGCAGTTAAACAACAGTGATGACATCACCACAGTATCTGTATACTAAATTGTGATTGCCCTTGCATATATATTTAAAAAAAAACAGCCACCTATACACTAAAAATGAAAGTGCATTGATTCTCTATCATTAAAACCAAAGCAATCACATGCTGATTGTCAAGCCAGTGGCAAAGTGACTGCATTTCATTACACAGAACCTAGTACGCACGAGTATTCCCTTTAGAAAATGTGAATCTAGTTCAGCTGTAGTTTTTTAGCACTAACAGTTACCTGGGACCATACAGAAACACTGTGGCCTAAAACGTTCAACGTAGCTCAACTAAACAGCCTGCACTAGAGTAAAGCGTACCATGAAGCCTCTTTACAGCGTAGCTCTTCTGATCCATGACCAGGAGCGGCTTATCCCAGACTACAGGATGATCACTCTAAACACTCGGTCCTAAGAGCTTTCTTTCCAAAAGAACTTCCAAAGCAACAAAATCAATATCTAATAACACCCCAGATACAATAAAACACAAACAACTACACAAAAACACATGCATACACCTGACCTGGATAACTCTCATATGGTTTGACCGCGACACCCATCGCCATGGCTACGTAATCCCTTCTTACCAGAAAGGAAGGTCTTCTGCCAGGGTCGTCCCTGCATGTCCATATATAGACACAATTAGTCTTGGGGACATTTAGAATGACCATATATGGTCGAGGAACAAGGAAGCAGGCTCTTTTCAGATCAGTTCACTGAAATGTATTAGACCGTAAAAAAAGAATGATGGTGTGTGCATGCTTTCTAAAAGAGATGGCACAATAATAATAATTATAATGCAAAAAAGAAAAAAATCAGAGCAGTCGTTCCTATCAAAAACAGGTCACCTAGCAACACACAATTAAGGAATACCCTGCGAGCCCGCAGTCTTCAGCCTGTCCATTAGCAGACGAAATTACTGGCTAAACAAACAACCATCACCCACATGCAAATGACTTTGTTTGTTCATAAGAGAAGTGCTCATATTCTTGCCCACTGGGGTTTTCACAGATGTTTAGGACATGAGCAATGTACTCTGACTCTATCCAACCTGAAACATCTGGAGTCAGAGATGACTGGGGCACTGGAGAAATGGTTTCATTATATGGAACGAAAGCCAGCTAAACCCATTAACTCAAGTGAGACGGCAGGGAAGGTGTAACAGAAGCAAAGGGAGGAAAAAAAGATACAAAGGGAAATGGAAGCCTTTGAAAGGGAAACGAAACGAGCGGATGCACAAGGAAGCCGTGGATTGGAGTCGGTCGTAAAAGATTACGATGCTATCTGTCCTCTTTTCGAGGGATGGGTAGATCAACCAGTACTTAAACGGCTGACTAGTCTACATTTGCACTACACTATAACATATCAAGCAACTAGATTTTTCAATCCTTAAATATCTCAATGTACTGCATATTAGAGAAAATAACAGCAGAACCAGCATATATATAAAATTTACATGGTGGGAATGTTCTAATATTTTATTTCTAGCTCATAATGTACAATCATTTTTTTGTACTGATGGCAGTGATTATGAATAACTTGTGATTTATCTTGTGATTGGAGACCATCAAGTTCCAAAGTATTTAATCCACTAGATTATCCAAAAATATGCTTCGATGCTTATCTAACATATAAACCACCCTTCCTTGGATTTCCAGCACTAATAACTGTTTTGGGATACATGCTGTTACCATGATATATAATAATTCATACCGTGATTTTAGTCATTCTGCCCAACCCTACTGAAGCCGCTCGCTCACCAGGCACTGAACCAGTCAGTCTTTAATAATGTTTATCACCGCTCATTTCTCTCCCACCCCAGAGGCTTTCCAATCATATCCATACACTTTGATTACTATCACCACAATGTGATTAGCCTGACTATGGTGATGTGTTGTTTAATTTCCTGCCGGGGTCTGACATTGCATCTCCATTTCGGCTCAGAGTAAAACTCCCAGCGCTGCCTCCCCTCCCCCTCAATGCAGTCGTTGGTCAGCGTTCTGAAACAGCCAATGTGGGCTCTTACACCAGCTGCACCAAGTGGGATTGAAAAACAGAGCAATATGACCCTTTACAGTCTTAAACACAATCTGCAAAACATGCATCAAGATCAGTCCTGCATAAACATTTCACACCAAAAACAAAATAAAAATATGTGTATTTTGCATAAAAGAAAATAAAGCAAAGTTTGCATTGTCCAATTTCATGCTAATAAAAAAAATGTTTTTGCATTATAATAATGAAAATAGTTTTCTTAAATGTCACATAATTAATGTAACTACATATTTTAGCACCACATGCCACACATTTTCTATTAAAGTTTGCGCTTGGCAAAAAACTAAATTGTCGTTCTCTCCCTGTTCTGGTCCAGTCCATCATTCTGATCTTGCCTGTGTATTGCTTAAAGTGACAGTTCACATCAAACATGTATCCAAGCGCTCTACCACTAACTGACAGGCTACACTTCACTCACAATATCTTAGTCAAACAGATCAGCTGCGACAGGCAGATAGTGACAGAGGTTTAAACTAGCAAAGACAAACCATGAAAATAAAAATAAAACATGTCAGTCCAAATCCATTCAGATGTGCCAACTACAGAACATACATTAAAGCGATGAAATACAGAATACCAAGCGAAATAAAACACAATCTAAGTCACTGACACCCTGAAGCTGGTAATGACTAATACTGCAAAAATGTGACTGACTAATAAGATATCAGGCCACTGAACCTGAGGCAACATAATGAAAACATGCTTGTGCATTCTAAAGCAATTTTTTCGTACTTTTAAATTGCTTCTGCTAGACTACAGAAAATCAATATTTATTGGTATGTCATTATGCAGTGACAAAGTATAAAAAGATGATGAATTATGACACACTAAATTAATTAATCTTTGTTAAGCCTTCATGCACAAAAGGCTGAATACTAGTTTGAATATCACAAAACTAGTTTCATAAGCTTTGACAAGCTTAAAAAAAAAAAAAAAAGCTCAACCTTGGTATGAAAACATGCAGGAACATCATTAACAACTCAATTCATTACTATTTCAACAACAAACCAAACACATTTCTTTATTCTTCAAAGAAGGTTTCTCTGTGTAGCATTTCTTAAAAGTGAAGTTCAAAGAGAGAAATATAACTTGAATCAATTAACCTACAACCGTATGATTCACACACGCTCACACAGACAGTTAGGAGCTGAAGCACTGGAGGGGGTGGAGGAGAGGGAAAAAAGGAGAACATGAAGAAAGCAATGGAAGAGGGCTTTCATTTACTTGTGTCTGGCGATGCCATAGTGGAGACAATGACCGGAGGTCCAGTACGTCGGCTGAGCTTCTGATTAGCCAGACTCATATTTTGGCCTGGTACGGCAATGGCTACTAGGGCTCGGTCTGATGACACTCCAGCCTTGCGCATTACTTGTGGGCTTCCATGGGGACTAGGCATGGGTGACATTGTAGCCAAGCTCCGATCCCTCTTCATCAACTCCATTGGTACAGTATAGTTGGTGGTGTATGCCTTTGGAGCCTGCTGTGGCGCCAAGGCAGGCACAGTCATTGATTGGGGAACTGCTGGCAATGGCTGTGGCATTGCATGGATTGGGGCTGGCAAAGCTCCCATTTGTGGTGGTATTCCTGGTAGATGTGATGGAATGGCTACCTGTTGGGACATTGCAGTCATAGGTGGCATGGGCAAGCCAGGATGAGGATTGTAGCCTGACAATGGACGAGGATGGAATGCTCCTGCAGACCTGGCTCCAGGATACCCACTGGTCTCAAGAAGCTGCTGGGAGGGAGCGCTGCTGGGTCTGCGACTGTAACCTTCAACCATCCTTGGAGATATAGTCTGCATGGGAGTAGAAGGAGGCTGCATATACTGGGACTCCATCCCAGGAGTCAAGGGTGGTGGCTGGTGCACGTAAATGTCACTGCGATGGCTAAAGCTGTTGGATCTGCCGCGGTACGGAGCATTGGGATGGAGGGGGGTGGCAGGAAGGATTTCAGGTGGTCGCTTGCAACCAAGCACAACACGCGACAGAACCCGAGCTTGTCCCAAGTTTGGAGCCACTGAGCGCACATCATTTTCCTCCATAACAGCCAGCATTGCAGTGGAGTCAAAGCCCTGCTGCAGTAGAGAGGTGACGGTGCTTTCCGAGAGGCCCTCTTTTTGCAGCAGTGCCAGAAACTCAGGGTCTGCATTTTTTTTGGGGTCTACGGGAGCCACTGGGGTCTGAGGAACAGTGGGAGGAGGAGGAGCAGTAAGAGGCTGAGCAGGAATTGGAGGTAACGGAGTAGGAATAGTGGCCACACTTGGAGCGTTTACTGGGACAGCGGCTATAGGGAGAGCTGGAGCATAGACAGGATTTGGGGGTGCCACGGGTTGCACATGTGGAATTTGCTGCACTGGCTGAACCTGTGGTACCTGTTGAACTTGCTGCACTGGCTGCATTTGTTGCACTGGCTGAACTTGCTGCATTTGTTGCACTGGCTGAGCTTGCTGCATTTGTTGCACTGGCTGAGCTTGCTGCATTTGTTGCACTGGCTGAGCTTGCTGCAATTGATGGACTGGGTGAACCTGATGCATTTGCTGTTGCTGTATTTGTTGTTGCATTTGTTGCTGTGCTTGTTGTTGAGCTTGTTGCTGGGCTTGCTGTTGCTGTTGTATGGTGTATGGTGAGGGGTTTTCCGGATGCATGACCATACCTCGGGCGGTTCCATCCATTCCTTGAGCAGTTGGTTCAACCACTAGGCAGGTGGCAGTCGGCTGATGAGGATCAATTGGCCTTCCGTTAACATCACTGTAGACTGAATGGCTAGTTAGAGATGCAGGTGGCTCAGCACCATAACGGGGAGAATTTGGCTCCATTATATAACGAGCTGGAGATGGCGCACGGCTTGGAATGCGCTGCCCATCCTGCATCATTTTGGTGACAGGAGTAGCAGGTGGGGGTCCAGGCAGGGATGGTTCTCTGTAAATACGACCCATGTCATGAGCAGTTGGAGGTGGGGGAGGAGGTACGCCAGGTGTCGGGGTAGCAGAACCAGGCCGACCTCCTGAGCTCTGTTCCCACAATTGCCGAGGACCAGCCGTCATTCCATAATGTGAAGACGACCTATTAAGAGAATGAGCTTGGTCTCCACGATAAAAAACGTCGTTTGGCCGTGCTGGCATGCCTGAGTCTTGGTGATAGTATTCGTGGGGTGGCAGGGAACCACGGTGAGCCATGGGTTGCCGATCGTAATGGCTGTTCAACTCAGGAACTGAGCTCTTTCTTATGTTTCGGGGGTCCGGACGATCCAAATATCCCTGATTGTAATAAGATTCCTGGTAGGAGTCTTGTTCCCGTTTCAAATCCAGGTCAGGGCGAAGCACTCCAGGCGGTGGCTCATACCATCCCCCTCCCGCATCCGCTCCGTAGCTCAGCGAGTTGCGTCGACCAGCCATCCGGGCCTGCTGCTCGTAAACACTGTCACTGCGCTCCCAATGACCCTCATTCCCACCCAGCGTGTCCCAGCTCTGTGAGCGGCCAATCGGCAACTGCTTACTGGAGATCAACATGAGGAAAAGATATACCTTACTCACAGGGAAGAAAAATGAGAAAGGTTTTCCTTTAAGTTTCTAGTTGCAGGAAGATGTCAAGTGACGCGAGGAAGGAGGGTGAAAGAAAAATTAAAACAAAAGTATCGCTTTTCACCTGAGGTCCAGTTGTAATTTCTGTCTCCCGTCTCTTTCACAGTGGCAAGGTCTGACTATCAAATGGCTCCTCTTGCTTGGCAATCGGTGAATAATTAATCTGGGGAATACTGCTGGTGGTGATGGAAGCAGGAAAGAGGACACCAAGCACTCTAACAAATAACGTTGGTGGTTGAAGGCTGCCTAACTACTCCATTCTGGCAATGCAAAGCGACAAGCGTGAACAGAAAGAGGGAAAGAAAAAGAGAGAAAACAGAGGGACAGGAAGGAAAATTTTAACAAGGGAGGGTTGGTGTGGGGGAGGCAGGGGCTTGTGATAATCCAGCGAAGCTGATCCGCTCCAACTCCGAACATTTTACTCGTTCAGATTGCTATGAGGGATTACAGACCAAATAAAGCCAGCTTAAATCCACTCTTCACCCTTGTGACGTCACATGCAAATGCACACAAAATGTGTCCCTGGTGAAAACGAATACAATGAAATCCCTTTGGACAGGAACACATGCTACCATGGACACGCTTACCTGATGCCAATGGTTGAGGTGGTCTGTGCTTCTTTCAAAAGCCTGGCCAGCTGGCATTAAGCAGACGGTCTTTGCTGGACTCCAAGAGATGGGCCAGTGGGGCAGGGCCAGTGAAACTAATACAGATCTAATGCAGCAGAGCGGAATCGTGTAGCACTGTCAGGAAACTTCAAATCCTGATTGAACAATAATCCTATGATGGGCCAGCAATGCATGCAGAGCTACGCAAATGCAGAGATCCTGCATCACCACTCATCTATTTTGTTATGACCCGAGCCGACACCAGTGCAGCTATATGAACCACTGCCTCCAAACACCCTTCAAAGCACACCAACAATGAGGTCACAAAGCTTCTAGAAGCTTATGGATTACAGCTTCATTACAAAACCAATTAGATCCGAAGCAAATTGCGATACCACTTTTAGTGAAATTGCATAAGAACACCGTAATTTCTTAGAAACATCAGAACAACATAAAAAATATTTGTTACCCTTAAGGGACACTTCTGTCAACATTTACTAACATCATTCCAAACCTGACCTTCTTTGTCTGTGACAAGATTTTTTTTTTTTAATGGCTTAGTAGATTTTTGTTCATACAATTAAAGTCAATGCAATTTTTGCATACATGTCTGAAAAGAAAGAGAGTGAGTAAATTCTGACAGAATATTCATTTTCAGCTGAACAATTCCTTGAATACACCAATATGGATTTTTAGACATTCATTCTAAATAAACAAAGAAGTCATCACCCCATGTTTTGCTATTCCCTACTGAGAAAGCATGGCTATGTTATTAAGATAAGCATTATAAAACCCACAGGGGGTGAAAGGCAAAATCTGGGACATCAAATAATACTACAATATCTTAAGGCTTGCAAATATGCGTCTCATGAAAAACATTCCAGCAATATGAATGTTAACAGTTGAATCTTGAGTTTTCGGTTTAGGCAAAGCTTTTTGTTGTGAACAGATTTTGTCCACCTGCCACTGAAACGCTCCACCCAAATCCTTTCTGATCCCCACAAACACCAGAGAGAGAGAGAGATTGAGAGTGAGGAAGAGAAAGAGACTTGTCAGGATAAAATTAATAGGGCATATTCTTTGACTATTCACTGTCATATTGATGCATTCTGCATTTTGATAGCATCTGAAGCTTTGCACAGTTTAAAGTGATTTTCCAGCACTTTGGTTTGTTTTGATCCTTTGACTTTTACGAAACTCTGTTTGACGCCTCAAATACAGATATGGCGGGAATTTCATTTTGGCTTTAAACCTGTTGTTTAGAATCAACAACACCTGAATACATTTAGCATTCCCAGAATGCAAACTCCAATATAATTTACTTGTCATTAAGTGACCTATTTGTACTCTCCACAATATATGTCACACAAAAAGCACTCGACACTGGAGATTCAAACCTAAGAACTAATGCCAATAGCATTAGCTTGTATCTCAGCCAGTGACACACAAAAACACATTATTTTAGAATGAACTATTTTTGTCAACGGTTTTCTGCAAAAGATAAAACAAATACTTCATAATCAACAATTCTCTCACCTCATAAGCTTATTGCATGCTGGGATATGCTTCTCTGTTTATGCTACATGTCAAGCTCCCTTATAATTATGCTGCCTACCTTTTGGAGCGTGGCACTGATGCCTTACTAGTTCAGTAGGTTTTGGCACAGAGCAAGAGAGAGTATGCAACACAGCCAAATGAAATCAAATCTCTGGAAGGGTCTTGCGTTTCTTTTTGTGACTTTCGTTTACAGACGCCGCAAGGATTATATTGGATTCTTTAACGATTGCTACACAATTACCAAAAAGAAAAACAACATGGATCAGTTCAGTTGCATTTCAATGGAAAAATCAAGGAGAGCAGTATCATGGCAACACTGTCTTAAGTTATCCTAAAAGACAGAGAGACAGAAACAAAGGAAAAGAGAGAGAATTTTCATAAATCCTTTGTGCCCGAGAGACTGCGACTAATCTAATACAAAACCCCGTGGGACGTTTGGCTTTAACAAGCTTCTCTGCCTATCTGGGAATACATGTGTAAGCAATTTTATACATGACTACTAATACGAGAGCTCTTTGAGGGAAGCAAATTCATAAAAAAAGGATATGAAGTGATTAAAAGCAGAATGCGGTGAAATGAAACATTACTTCAACTAATTTACTCACTTTCTTGTTCCGCTGGGAGTTTCTAATGCTGAATATACTGTGTGTGCTTTTACATATTAAAGTTGCTTATGAACTGCCAATTTATCAGAAACATTCTCATTTTGTTACAGCAAGAAAAACTTACACTGAATTATTAAATTAATTAAGCTCTATCATGGTTTCAATATTAGGACAATACTATAATATTTATTATTTTGGATTATTTTACTCCTATTTTTCAATTAAATTAAAATTTTAGTAATTTTGATACATGCTTTTATCCATCATTTTTACATTTATCTTTAATTTATTTAGTTTTAGTTTCAGAAATTGTAGCTATTCAACAAAACATTTATTTCAGTTAACTGCCAAAGCAACATTTCAACATTTTATTTCTTAATAAATAAATATATAAAAATCACATCTCTTTTCATATTTTATTTGGTACCGTATTTATTTGACTATAACCTAGTTTCTTATTAGCATGCATGTTATTAGCATATTTAGTTTCAGCTTTATGTCAATATAACGAAAGCATTTGAACACATTTAGTTAACCATACCTGCTCTAAGCTGGTCTAGTTGGTTGATAAGCAGGACAACCAGCTGGTTGATCTAAATTCAGCTGGTAAACCATCTGGATCAAGCTGGATTGGTCTGATAGACCTCGCTGGTACAAAAACAACCCAGCTACGATGTTCCAGAAAACCAGTTTGACCTGTTTTTGCAGCAAGGGTATTAAACATTTACTTGTCATCTGCTACAATAATCTGAATACCCTGAACTTCCATTATAATCACAAGAGCCGCAAATACAATTAACTTTTTGAGATCACCTTTTTATGTCTTTTCTTCTCAGAAGCACAGCAACCTTGGTTAAGAAACACATACAGCTACAATACTCCAGTTTCTAACCACTCATCAGCTATACAGAAGAGCTCTCAGATTTTACACTATTTAATACATCTTTTTCATGCAGCCTCTGCACAGCGATGCAGCTGTCAGCTCTCTATTCAGACATCTCACTATAATGCATTCACAACTTAACTTCCTCATTTTTTCTTCTCGATTTCTTCTTTTCTGCTGGTTTCTCCTCTGCCAGCAGAACTCTCATGGGGAGTCCCATCGCGGTTCGGTAATAAGGCTCTTTTTTTTTTTAAAAAGGAAAGAGAGAAACTTGACATTTCTTGGTTTTAGGAGGTATACTGAAGAATTCAGCTTTTCCAACTTTGGGAAAACGAGCCATGCGTTTAACGAGCCAGCGGCTGCAGATGTGATGACTGCAGGCTTTGTGCTGGAGCTGTAGGGAATATGACTACGACTCGAGTTTCTGACACCTGATCTTTTAGACTTGAACTATTTCTTTGAAACTTTACCTAGCGGTTAGTATGTCACACACTTGCACTACTTGGAAGCACAATTTAACTTCTGTGATAGGGGACACCACAGCACAATAGCTAAAACCCCCTCAATGAAACGCTCCCTAGAAGAACTTACTGATCTCACAGGACAATATCAAACTACCTGATGAACATCATTGTTTAAAGTCTCTTTTGAGACACTTCTAGTGTCTAGTTAGCATGTCTGTCAAGCATGGCTTAGTGCAATTTCCAAATCCCACCTGTGGTTTCATTTAATGAATATATGACTGTTTTGTAGTGCAGCTCTGTGTTCAAAATAAAAACTTGACGGTTTAAAAAATTAAAATGAAGAAATAAAACATTGTTATGTTATAGCTGTACTTTAAAATAAATAATAATAATTAATATTACTTCATTGTATTATTAAATAATAATAATTACTTCTACAATATTTCACAATAAAATAAAAATGAATATTAGGAAAATATAATAATAATAATATTACGATGATATACTGGCATAGTAATAAACCTAATATAAGTAATTAATAATCATGCAAATTTTGTCAAATTACAACTATTTAAATGAGGTAAATAAATGACATTTTATAAGGAAAACAGGAAAATAAATAAATTATAAAGTCAATCGAAATGTATTTTCTAATGCAAGCATGCACAAAATTTCTCTTTGAATGCAACAAGGACAACTCGCATAGCATTAAAGGAATGTTGCAGGTTCAAGTTCAGTCAAAAGCATTGGAGGCATAATGTTGAGCACTTAACTTCTTTGAACAAATGCAATGCAATACACTTTAAACAATCCACATTTTTCAAACCACGCTTATTCACAAACCCGTTACGCTTCCACAATATGACGTGCTGGCAAATGAAAAAGTATTATTCAACAAGAAAAAAATGTGGGATGAGTCAAATCAATTATCAAACAGGGCCGTTCCATACCAGCATGGAGACAGACTGATTACAAGTTTACTGTCTAAATAGCTATTTGACTCTTGGTTAATGTTATCCCATGACGTCAACGGCAAAGAAATGAGTTTCAGAAGAAGAGCATGTTTTGATTAAGGATTACAAAAGCAAACTATTTTTCTTTGCACAGATGATTCAGCAACATTAAGACCAGAAACACATCAGGCTTTCTTTACAATACACAGAGACCTCCTAAAAATGACCATAACGTAAAACAAATAAACATAAAAAGATGTAGAGCAACATTTCAGCGGTCAGTGGAGCCCATCTCACATCTGAAAACTACACCCTGTCAGACCAAAAAAACCAATGACTCTCTGGCCCTTCCTCTTTGTACACAGTGTAGTTTACAACATCCCCAGAGGCACATTTCCCCTCCTCGGTTTCCTAACCATGGGCCTAATTGATGTGCGAGGAAGAAAACGCAGGGCTGCCAGATCAACCGCATTCAGGAGTCCCAGCGAGGGGGTCCAGGAGCCAAATGCAAACTTTTATACGCTTATAATATCAGGCAGCGGAGAGATGCCAAACCGTGGTTTTTCCGTGGAAAGGATGGAAAACTTTCCCAGCGTTCGGGGATTACAGATTGATTGCATGTACGTGTGCGTCGATGTATATGTGATATGGGGTTTAAACAGTCATTTAAGTTCCTGCTCCATTAGAGGAACATTGCATCATCATGACTGATGTCAACTTTGGTGAACGTTCAGCATGTGTTTCGGAGCAAATGTGCATTTTCGTTTCACTAGTTATTCCTATGGTTTTTTAATCTGCCTCTGATGACTCTCAAATGGGACCAATAAGAACATTTTGGGAAGCTGGAAAAACTTTCTCAGGAAAGTTGAGATGACATCATTTATCACACATGCCCACACACAAACACTCAAATATATATATTCCAGCTTGTGACAAATAATTGTGTAGGCCTTAGAAATAACACACAATTTATAAAAAGTACAAAAAACGTACCATAGTTTCATAGGAAAATGTTAATATCATGGTTTGGAATACTTTTGGCAAGGATGCATTAAAGTTGATCAAAAGTGACAGTAAACGTATTCATCATTTCCATTTCAAACAATTCTTTTCTTTTGAACTATATTTATGGTAGTTTAAGAAGCAAACCAGCACATTAGAAAGATTTTTGAAGGATTATGTGAAGACTTGGATTTCTGAAATTTCAGCAATTTTATAAATATATATTTCTTAAACTTTTTACAGTATTCTTTTTTTAATAAATGTAGTCTTGGTGAGCAAGACGTCTATTAGACATATAAAGGCTATTTTATGTATTGCCATCTGATACCTTCCCAGTACTTAAGGGACATTGTGAGATTCTTACCCTCGCAGATTCTGTCAAGTCTTTGCCGTTTGACCTTGTGTTTGTCAATCAAAGCCATGGCAGCTCTGTTCTCCTGGTTTGGTGTTCACTGAGCTTAGCAACAGGAAACTACAGCTCCCAGAATCCTCCAGAGGGCATAACGCCACCTTACACCTGCACAGAAAAACACAGTCCAGGTAAAACCAGAGGACAACTAACAAAATGACATGATTCTAGCCACTAGAGGGAGCCATGATACTATTCAAATAAGAACGAGCTTTCATTAGGCTGGAGACACAACAAATATATTGTGCTTACTATAAAAAAAATAAAAAAAATAAAAACATTTTATTTTTATTTTTATTATATATATATATATATATATTTTTTTTTATGGCAGTCTTTGACAGCCTAAAAGAGAACAACTGCATTATTGATAAATTTAACTTACGAACTGTTAATATTTACAAAATTCCAAAACTATTTAAGAAAGTTTACTTTAAATGTACTCTTGGCTAGGGATTCATGTACACTTTCATTAAAAGTTTGGGGCTGGTAAGATTTTGTATTTTATGCTCAATAAAGCTGCATTTATTTGATCAAAAATTGCAATGTTGTGAAATGTTGTTATGATTTAAAATAAAAGTTTTCTATTTGAATATATTTTTGAATACAATTTATTATTGTTATGTATAGCTGAATGATGCAGAAATCAGTTAACATGCTGATATGCTCAAGAAACTTATTATCATCAATGTTTGTGCAGCTTAATATTTTCGTAGAAACTGTCATACATTTTCTTACAGCCTTCTTTAAACAGTTGACATTTCAAAAGAATAGCATTTATTTGAAATGGAAGCCTTTTGTAACATTGTTTTTGTAACAATGTCTTTACTGTCACTTTTATGAATTTAATGCATCCTTGCAGGACAAAAATTACAATTTTTCTTGAAAAAGAAAAAAAAAGAAAAGAAATAAAAATCTTGCTGACCCCAAACTTTAGTTCAAGTATAGTATTTAGTACATACGTCATGACTTTTTTTTAAATACACAATCACCCCTAGCAGCAACTACCCAAAATGCCTTGTTTTGCCAAGATTAATGCCAAACAACAAATTTTGCAAGTGCAAACAACAATAAAAATACTGGAGTGAAACAAATGTATATGTCTTTGGATATATCAGCAGAAAGTTTTCTTTAGATGAATCGTGCACAGAAATAAGGTCAATTTTCATGCTGCATTTAATCCTGAATAGACTCGAGGTGACTGGAGTCTGTTACCTTTTTTCAGTTTTGTTGGCCCTTTGAGGTTTAAAAAAGCCTTTTTAAATCAGAAAATGTTTGCACAGAGCTGCCAGTCTCCCTCAGTCAGATTCTGAGCCGAGAAAGAGACACAAACAGACTTCCAGTCCCACGCTGAGACCAACACACCGAGACACATCTCGCTTCAGCGATTTAAGAACCGGTGCCCTCTCACTCAACCTGAAACTGATCAGAGCCACACACACACACACACAGCCATCCTACAAAAACATGACTCAATTTCAACCATCCTGCTGAAGGACAAATATCAACTCTCCGGACAGAAGAGCACCATTAATGAAAGGCATGATGGATCACTTTATAAAAGGTTCTTTCATAACAGATCATTTTCAATAAAAAAAAAAAGGCATCCTGTATTTCTCAGTCCTCATCCTTTTGAGCCCTTCCTCCCAGTCCATCTTTTCCCAATCTCTCTTTCATTGTCCACAGTAAATGCTAAAGCAATTTCTGCAGCATTCATCGCATTACCTTGGCCATGACTGACTTTTTTTTTTTACTACAAACATTCATACACGCAACAATCTGTGGAAATGTGGGTCACAGGGTCGGCGAAGAAAAAAAGTTTTTCCAGCTGAATGCTGGGTAATCCGAAAGATCTGACCTGTGAGGCAACAACAATAGCCTGAGCATGAATATGCAGACATTGGTGTTTGAGTCACAGGAAGAGGTAAAAGCCAGACCTCCTCTCACTCTCCAGCTCTTTAACACCTCCATGCTTTGGCAGCTTATTATAGTGTAACAGATTAACACACACACACACACAGTTTAATATGGCACTCTGTCACAAGAAACCTTAGTTTAAGAGCACAGCGACTCTGACGATGAACTAACTCGACCTAAAACACTGTTAAATAATGATCGCTGATGGCAAGAGGTGTAAAACTACTTCTGCATCTCATGAGGCATCTGCAGAGGAAATGCAGTGGTTAGACTTTTATACTCACCACACATATTTAAAGGGATAGTTCTCCAAAAATAAAAATCCTGTCATTATTTGTAGCCTTTGACTTTAATAGTATTTTTAATAGTACTAATAGACACTGTTCAGTTACTTACAATCTTCAAGATACCTTCTTCTGCATTCAACAGAAGGTAGTCCTTTTATGGAAATATGAGTGTTATGAGGCCAAGGTGGTTTCCAGGTCATTTTTAGGTGGTTGCTGGGTATTTACTGGGTCAAAAAGCTCACCCTCAAGTCTATATGTATGGCTTAGTTCATATGAGCAATACTAGTGTTGCTGGACTTAAATATCACTAATAAAAAAACTAACATTATTTAGTTATTACAAATAAAAATGTACCCAAATCTAAATCTAAATGTACCCATTTATCAAATGTTATATTTTAACTGACACGGTGCAATTTATTTAAATGGTATACTTTTTAAACACCATATACTACTTTCAAAGATTTTTTATACATTTTAAAATTAATAATTTTATAAAGCAGTTATACATTAAGTAGATCATGAATGACAGTAAAAACATTTTACTAATCAAATAAATGCATAAATCATAAGGCACCTTTAAAAACAAGAAAATCTTACTGACCTTAAACTTTTGTATGATAACTATATTAAACCATAGTGCATAATATATATATGAGAAATGTATTGTGGTATCACCATTTGATGTCATTATATACAATATAATTGTATGTGTACATTAAATAAACCAACTACATATAATACACAATCACTATATAATTCCATACAAAATGCTCTAGTAATTAACCAAGGTCATCCTCTGTCACCAAGGCAACCATCACTTCCTGTGACCTGCACTGTTATGTTAAAGGTCAGAGGGAGGAACAGCACAAACCTGTCACAGAAATACTAAACAAAAACCAAATAAAAACAAACTCAGACAGTATACATTTAGACGATTAGCTAGATGAATATTAGCAGAAAGACTGTTTATGTAATTAGTTAACCAACAAAACTGATCTAAAGAGCTGCACAGGTCATAATAAGTGCTTATAGTTTAAGATGTAAATCTTGTGGCGGTTCATGCAGCACTCGAAGAGAAAACACCTTTCAGAGGCACAAAGACATCAGCTGTATCCACTTCAAAGACTCGTGTTTCTAAAAGCCCTCCTTCACACAAAGCATGAATTACATCTGCTCCATTCACAAACCTGCTGCTTTGATTCAGCTGCACCTGTATAAGTGTGTGTGTGTGTGTGTCTTATGACAGCCGCAGCAGTCTGTGTGATTGATGTTTGCGTGTTTCGTTCCTCGTGTTTATCCTGCACAATAGACACATTTACACTGACCTCACTTCATCTTAATATTCATTGAGCGTTATGCAAAACCGAGCTGTTATGGGAATGTTTTCATTAAACGTCGCTTTGATACTCCACTCTCTCAGTGTCAAACTCTTTCACTCACTTTTCAATCAATGAAAACTGTGATACTCAGGCCGCATTTCAGCCTAAATGAAAAAAAAAAAAAAGAATAAAATAAACAAATTAAATAAAAACACAAACAAATGCAGATAGATAGATAGATGAATAAATAGACAGAAAATACATAATAAAAATAAATAACAAATAAAAACACATAAATAAAAACGAAGTAATAAATTAAATTAAAATTAAAATTAATTAATCAAATTTATAAATAAAACTAAATATATCTAAATAAATAGATAAAAATACATAACTGAAAATATAAATAAATGAATTAATTAAAATAATAATAATAAAATAAGTGTGTGTAAAAAAACAAATAATTTGAAGAATGAGAAATAAATAAATATATATATATATATATATATATATATATATTTAAAAAAAAAAAAAAACACTACATACAGGGTCATCTTTAGGGGATAAAAGGCATTTGCAATTGCAATTAAGTCTGTATTTGTTGCACTGAATTTTTTATACTGAATTTTACCAATTATTGTGAAAATAAAATGTCACAAAAACCTAACGGCCCTAAAAATATGCATTTCCGTCCTCCTATTTGATTTATCCATTGATTCTTTTACCACTTGAACTAAAAATCCTGACCAAACTGAGCAGTGAGTTTCAGAGTCCTCTGTAATCACTCTCAAGATGTTTCGGTCTTTGAAAGCTCTGGAACACGTTGTTGAGGTGGCATTTTAAATATGCGGATAATTTCCTGCATATTTATTTGTGGCATTGAATAATTTCAAGCAATCACAACTGTTTTTTCCAGAGACCTTTAGAAATGCCAGTGCTCATCAAAGCAGAGGGATTGTCTCACTTCCTGTAACGCACACAAAGAGAGGAGACGGGTTTTAAATCAACCTCGGTAAAGTGTGTCGAAACACACTGGAACGTTAGAAGAACAAAGAGAACACTCTCAAAGTGTCACGCTTGAGCGTGATGAAAGATAAAGCGCCATATCTAGTGTTTTAAACACTGTTTTGCAAACACCACCGAGTTTTGAAACCGTCATGAACGCTTGACCCCGCTCCCACACTGGAGATATATCTCCTAACAAACCACTTTCTGTCTGAGTCATAGATCTCACTTAATATATCAACCGTTTCCTACACAGACAAAAATGTGTCTCTTCAGCAGTTTTTTAGGTGCCCCTGTATACTGTAGTTTATCTAACTGCCTCAGTTTAGTTGAGGAAAGGATACAAAAATGACATAAAAATACAGTGGATTTCCTGAAGATAATGTGGTTCTCCCTTAATAAATTATTTTGCCACTGTAAATTCATAGCAAGCATATGAGCGTAAAGTAACATATCTAAAAGGAGAATGGGGTTCCTCCTCTTACGGTTTTACAGCACTATAGTATATTTGACAGAAGTGCTGCACACCTTCTTTAAAGATCACAGCTATATAACACTTGCCTTATGATGACAAGCACTTTTAGTACTATTCAGCACCATTTTAGTCTAGAACGTAATGAAAAAGACCCTAGACTTTACCACAGTACAGTCTTACATTGTGCTCATATTTACAAAAACTCTTTTAATTAAGTAATCAAGAAGAATTAGTTCAAATAATATTTCTGGGGGGTAATGAAGTCACCTGAGCTACGAAAGATAAACTCTCTGTTTAAGATCTAAACGTCTCCCATATGAATAAAATAATAATAAATTATAAAATGACTTCAGATAAAATTAAATTGTTAGTAGTAATAAAATGATTTCAGAAAATTTACTTCAAAATATTTTTAACATGGATATATTTAGTAAAAAAAAAATCAAAAACAAAAATAATAGCCTATATATAAACATGTATATAGTCCTATATTCAGTGCATAATAAGTGAGTCTATATATATATATATATATATATATATATAGTCCAGATATATGTATGTGTATGCATTTCTTTTTACTTCATATATTATCAAAATACATCTACATAAAATTTCTGCATTCAGGTTTTTATATACATATATATAGACGCAAAGTCTGCAACCAAAAAGTCAGAGATCTGATTTCCCTGACTTCTAATCAGATCAACAGAAGTGTTCAGGAAAAATAACTCATTGTTTTTGCATTTATGTTTGGTGCTGCAAGTGTTCAGCTTTAAAAGAAACATAATTGAGTGCTCAATTAACTCTTCTGTACAACAAAAGCGCAACATCAACAAAATGTTCCACTCTGCCGCTCTCTTGGGGACAGAAACCTCCTGATGAGAAATCACGAACACTTGACCTCGATCCCACACATCTGTATATCTCCAAACACAACTCGCTTTCTTCCTCTCAATGTAGGATAGAAACCTCCTCACATACATCACAGAAAACATCACAATATATGGCAACAAGCAAAAGCAAGTGAAACGGCATTTATAATACGACTCCACAAAATACCTCCGTGATGGCTGTATTGATCTGTGATGGTCACAGCTATATTGAACGAAGCACTTTGCCCCGACCCCTCACAGTCTGAGCACAATGAAGGGCCCCCTTGCCTCGCTGACCCCTTCATAACACACTGAACTCAGCGACCCTGCTTTGACTCTCACTCTTGGAGTCGAACTTTAATAACCTGGGGGAGAGACTGCTCACATCGCCTCCTACAGCGGCTCGGGATTAATACTGAACATTCATCAGCAATTTCAGACATTTTCCTCTCATCCCAAGACTGACTTAAAGGACATCTGCTCTAGCCTGAGAGGGCAAAGGGGTTATTATGCTCTTATCTGTCAGAGACGCTTAAAACACTCATGAAAAAGCCAAAAGATTCTTGAGAGCAAATTAGTTAATTTAGTTAGTGATCATATCAGTCAGAACAAATCAATATTGGAAACGGAAATGATTACTGCTTATTTTTGCCAATTTAAGCCATATTTATCAGTATCAACCGCTTCATAAAAGCAGATGTTGTGCGTTTTTTCCTATTTTAAATGTTACTAAAAAATATCTGAATTTGAAAACTTATAAACATCACTGTACTTTCACCAGTCGATTAATACAGTTCATTAACATACTATAACTGTTGTGTAATGCATTGGCTTAAATGTTATGTTTAAATATGCAATGCATCATCAAATAGCTTGAAGTATTACCTAATTAAATATGCACTTCAGAATACAGCCTAAATCTGCATTTTAACCACGTTTTAAGAAATAAAATGTTATAATTAATAAATTCATGATATAAGTTCAAACCCCTCTGTCAAAATATTCAGAATACTGATAGATATAAAACTTAGTTTGGTGTCAGTGCTACTAAAGTAGATTTTTCTGACTCAGTAGATAATAAAATGTTGAATGTTGAAATGTTGTAATACAATTAATACTTAATGTGTAAAAAAAAAAAAAAAAAAACGATGTTTATTGTCACTAGTCAGAAAACCAGACAGGTTATGTGACCAAAACAATTTCTGCATTTAGAAACATTAATGGTGCAGTGTAATAGCTAAATATTGTCTAGAAATGCATTTTTATCATTATTTTCTTTTTTTAAATAATTTTAACATAACAGAGTGTTCTAAAGACATTATGCTAACGTGAGAGATGCTGCAAAATACATGAGATGAGAGAATAATGGTTGAACCTAAATGGTACATGTTTAAAAAAAACAATAAAAAAAAAAGTTAAAAAAGAAAAGAAAAATGCAATGTCTAGTGATGTTTTTTTTGTTAGTTTTTTTTTTATGTAGCACTGTGGAAAAATATGCACTGTGCAAGCAGCTTCTATGTTTAAATAAATATATATACATATACATATACATATACATATATATATATATTTTTTTTTTTTTTTTTACATTTCCAAAACCAGGTTGGGTAGAGGTACAGGACAAAAAAATTTATAAACATGATATAGCATAATTGCTTTTCTAATAAAGCTTTAATTTAATTAATAGAGCTTTAATTTTCCATGCTATTATTGATCAAAAATCTGACCACATGCTTCAAAACACTAATGAAGCTTTAGGAGATGAATGCTTTTAATGGAAAAACAGTATGGATTTGATTGGGCGTCTTCTCATCATAACATCTTTATCAGTATTGGCCAAAATGTCTATACATGTACAGGACTCTATCACAAACATAATTATAATTAATGTTAGCTATGCAGTAAAAGCACCCATGTTAAAAGAACCAAATTCTCTTTTTGTAGGCAAATCAAATTCTGCAGGAGTATATTTGAATTTTACACTAAGGATTTCCACCCTTGTCAAGCACATGAAGTATCTCATGCCTGTATGAATGCAACAGGAAGCAAAGCCTGTAGCATTTCCTTTACAACTGAATCTGGCAGGAGAAAGAGTGTGAGATCATTACTGACTGGGCAACACAAAACAAACTAGAAACCCGAAGAGATCATGCATTATTTCATTACTTTTCCACTCCTCAAAGTATCTTTTTTATAAATTTACTCTTTAATAGAAAAGACGGAGATCTAGTGGAATATAGTGAATTGAATGAATCTTTTCTTCAAGACATTTGAGCTTGAATCTCATCACATTCTGATTGACAGCCAGACACATCCCTGAGACTCACACGAGCAGCGAATGAAATAAAGGTTGAATTCTGCAGCTCTAGGCTGATGCCATGTTCCAATTTCATACCAATTACCTTCCTATCAGGCAGTGTCAGACATCCTTTCAGTTCACTACTGTTGAAAAATCACCGGGATGCAACGCTAGAATATATGCAGAAGAGGCCATATTAGTGTGTGTTAAACAAGGTATTAAACTGAGGAAAAATCATTAATATTCATCCTCTCTGTACCACTCAAGTGAGCGTCGCTCTTTAAAATTCACGTTACACTCATCGGCTCGCTCAAAAACAAACACATTTCACTTCTGTGCTCCGCTCACGGAGGAATGTCAACATTCCCGGCCTCAACACAACTGTAAAAAGAGCTACACTGAATGCTTATTGTGTTTTCATCGCCTATGGGAAAGAACACATGCTCACATGTAAAAGACAAAGCTACAGGCTGGAAAACACACAGCTCAGCATATACGCTATCAAACAACACAACTCTTCCCGATGAATGCAGCCTGTACACAAAACATGAATTAAACATGACTATCATATGCTCTGCCTTGAAATATGCAAGATATAGTACACCACTGTTCAAAACTGTGGGGTCACTAAGAATGTTTATTGAGAAATTAATACTTTTATTCAGTAAGGATGTTTTGAAGTGATCAAAAGTGACATGAAACCTTTTACGCTTTTTCAAATGAATGCTGTTCTTTTAAATTTTTCAAATCATAGAACTGTTTTTTATCATTAATGATAGTAAATGTTTCCTGAGCAGCAATTTGGCATATCAGAATGATTTCTGAAGGACCCTGTGACATTACCATTAGCAATTATGCAGAAATCATCATCACAGGAATAAATTACATTTTTAAAAAGATTTGAAATAGTAATATTACCAATACTACTGTTTTACTGTATTTTTTAAATAAATACATCTTAGTGAGCAAAATCAAAATACTTTTTTTTTCTCCAATTAGAAAAATTTGCAGACCCCACACTTTTAAAACAGCAATGTTAGCAATTCACACGTGACTGTTTCATATCATACAAACTGTTGCATGATACCTTTGATGAATGTAAAGGTGTAAGACATGAAAGTCTACTTTTGGCAAACATACATCAATAACATTTTTCCTCTAGAACTTTTTTTTGAAGTCATAGTCACATATAAGCATCATAAATTCAATGCATGAAGTTGTTTAAAAAGTAGGAACATATTTTAAGTACCTGTAACAGAAAAATATACAAATCAGCGGTCACAGCGGCCCTAAAGTGATGACCTATATAATTGTACATAATTAGGACAACAAAACAAACAGGCTTATCAACTTTTAAAAGGAAACAGAAGATACTTCAGTTTTTGACTAACTCTATGTATGGTATTTTGCAAATTCACCAGTCACAACAAAACCATTTAATCTGTTGAATCTATGAATTACTGGCTTTTGAGGTAAAAACTTTATTTCTGGATTTGAATGTAATATTATATTTCAAAGATTTTAAGAATGTTTCTCCTCAATAAACTTTTCTGTGATGTGTAAACCAGTGTAAAACCACTTGAGAACCACAGATCTAAGCATGGCATAAATGAACGCACACCTGAAGAACAGGATGCCATAAATATTAAAGAAGCCCTTTGCATTTTCCTGTCAGACTCTAATAAATGTCTTCCTGCTTCGTATGCTGCCATGTACACTATGATTCAGTGTGTGATGTGTGAGCGCTCTGGGGCAAGCGAGAAAGTGAGAGAGAGAGGGAGGGAGAATTCTCAGCGGGAAACATAATGGACGTGTTAGAAATCAAGGTCTCCAGTCGTCAAACCCAAACATGCAACCTACTGAGAATACATAACTGCTTGTGAGTAACACTATGCATTATTAACACATACATTGCATCCTATTAACCAGCAAGGACTGCATTGCATTGATAGTTTGCGGAGTTAAGCTTGGAAAAGTAACATTTTCTTTCGGGCCCTGGCACCTCCTTGAAAGGGCCCTTGACAAAGCCCTTAGAAACAGCAGATGTCCTGGTAGAGAACATCTGTACACACCCCCTCTTCTCCAGCACAGACAAAGGGGCATCACACACACACTCACACATCTTGTTTTAAATCTGTAAGGAATCATCAAAAAAACATCACAAATCGTCTATGTAACAAGTTCAGCAGCCAGACTAAACTTTTAAACTACATCACAATAGGGGTTGTTGACTTGGCCAAAACCTTATTTAGCAACCAGTTATCAACTAAAATTACATCCACGCTGTCTCAAATGGTTCGTTTCCTTACATAGTGCCCTTAAAAGACATGCAACATGAAGCTAATGCTATCAGGAAACATTGAACATGTCAACGGAGTTTTAATAAAGCTGTTTTATACATTGTTGCAACACTTGATCTAACGGATACAATGTAACCAAATCCAGAAGAATCAGCCGATACAATGTAGCCACGGATCAAAGAGCCAATGTAACAATCATTCCAACTATTTCAGTCGCTGAGTGGCTCAAGATGTCCTCGGATATTAGAAACATAGAGCGAAAAGCCCACCCATCCCCTCCATGTCGCAGGCGAATAAACACACACATGGACGGACACACCGCGCAATGCCAGCCGCGGTTCCTTAAACCAACAACCGGCGAGTGTATCTTATATCTTACCTGGACAAACGCCTATGTATGTATGAAGATATCGGGTTCATATATCCATTAAGAAACAATCCGCTGCTCAAATACAACGTAGAAGCGTTCATGATTAACGACTCACCTTTAAAAATGCTACAAAACTTAATCCAGCGTGTCCCAAAACTGAATATCTGATTGTGGTGTTTGGCTTTGGGTGATTGAAATAACTTACAGATGTGGCTCAGTTTGGTTCAGAGCGCAAGAAGGTGGTTTACAGGGTTTTAAAAAAAAAAGAGGAGGTGATTCGGAGACTATGGTGCACTACGTTTCATCTTTTCCCCAGTTGCAAGGATTGAGATGTCTCTGTTTTCCTTTTCTTTTTTCTCTATCTTTTTGAAAGAGGCGGGGCTTTAGATCGAGCCGGCCAATAGCGGCGCGCCTAGCGTGGGGTCTCGCCCACTTCGAGTGCGTTTGCACTGGTCAGTTTGACCACAGCAGGCCTGCGGTACACTAGCATTGATTGCTATAGCAGAGTAGTCGAAATTCTGTCATGTTTGACACATGGTGTTGATTTTTCTTACTTTTATGAGAGCTATCACAATGTTTGTTTTCATTTATGTCAAATTTGATTTGAATTCAGTTCAGTTTAATTTGAATAATTAGGTTGTTTACTATAAATGAATTAAAAATTATGAAATATCTTATTATATGAAATTAGATGAAATTATATGTATATTAGTGACCTAGAAATAGTTCTGAATCTGTGTCAGTGCTTTTCGTCACGTCATTCAGTTAGAGGTATTAATATTTCAAAATCAAAGTAGTTTATTGTCACTTTAGGTCAGACCATAAAAGAGCTTTACAAGACAGCCACGTTGACATCAGTTTGAGTAACCAATGAATACAAACACTTTCAATAATTAACAATAAATAATGACTGTAAATCATATATATGTGTGTGGTTCAGCAGATACTGTAGTGCGAATGCAGATAATGTAATGAAAAAACATGTAGGGACATGCCAAAAGGGCAAAAAAACTGATATTGAATAAATGTGCAAGCAAACCTGGATCATAAAATGTGCATGGGTACACACACATGTTTTACCCACAGACTTTCTCTCTTCTCAGTATTTTTTTTGACTCAACTGCAAATGCACCTCTTATTCATAAGTACAAATATCCAAAACTTTTTTTTTGTAGTGCACACACATTCACGTCCTCTCCTCTCTCTTTTTCTTCCCTTATATACATTTCCCCCAAATTCAGCACTTTTACATTCTGCCTCTCTGGGCACAAAAAGCTTATTTCAGATTCATTGTACTCTTAAGGTTAGTCTGTGACTCTTTGCTTTACAGCACCAGTATGTTATATATATATATATATATATATTGATTTGCTTGTCAACTATGACGCTTTCACAGAAACTCAGCTTCACAACATATTATTTGTAATGCTCATGGGAAGGAAGCAGTTGATTATGGTTCCGCACAACGGTCAAATACCAAGTTGGCAGTTTCTATTATTAACATAAAATTGACTATGCTTTGTTTACTGACACATTAGCTATGAGCTCAGGTGGATATGTGAATGGTGTTAATTTAATGTATAATATTCGAACTGTAAAAAAAAAACACTATTCATAGGCCTACGTTACTTCTATGTAAAAACAAAACAAAAAAACGTTAGCTTAGCCTATTATAATTAAATCGATATGGAATAATATTAACCACGTTTAATTACTTTAAAACAACATCTGAGGCTCAAATTATGCCCTCATACAACAGATCATCCCTCTTGAAATATCATTGTCGATCTAAACCCTCTTTTTAACCCCGGTGCTAAACTTGTATAATGTTAACTTTTACATGCTTAGCAGCAGACTAGCAACCGCGTAAGTTAACGTACTTCATATTTTACGTTAGAAAAAACCGCGCGTTGTATAAATAGTCGTTTGAAGGGAAAATGGCCAATGGGGACGGAAAATGCGTCAGTTGAAGTTTTAATCTTACCTTAAGTCAACCGAAAAGTGTAGTCAGGAAAATTTGATTGAACAGCTGGCAATAAATAATATGCTCAAACACAATACTAGAAGCTTTATGTAACGTAAACAGCTCGCGTGCTACCATCGTCCAATCAATAACACTGACCTGCAAATATGCAAATGAGCACGTTAACAGAGGTTACTCTGCACCCCAATGTGAATGCTATCCACTCTATGCCCTAGTTTTGAATATTAATATCACATAGCATTTAGGATGGATAGTGTGCAGATTGGGACACATGCCTAATGTGTGAAATAAGGGCAGAATTTAGTAGGGAAGCGCCTACCAGTATGCAGGGACTACTAAACTCTCCCTAATTTGTGATCAACAATAAAATATTGGCTGTGTATATAATTTAGCCATGCCTTAAATAGTCATACCATTGATATTACCTGAGAAGTTAAAGTAAATAGAAAAGTTTGCTACAAAAGTGTGCTCTAAAGTTTTGATGCATCAAAATAAGCTTAATGCACAGCTAATATTGTTTCCATGCTTTGAATAAGGTGCGAAACTAGTTGAGACTGTTATACTATATATTCTTAGTCATTGACTACTTGACATCAGCATATGTTTGGGTAGGTTATGAGCAGTGTGTAAAGCGAAACAAAATAACCCAGGCTTCTATTTAGCCTAGGTTTAAAATGATCAAGGCCCCAGTTTCACAGACAAGTCTTAAGGCAGTCCCAGACTAAAATGCATGTTTGAGCTATCTTAACTGACATTTCTTAAAATCTGTCAGTGCCTTTGCTCCATCTCAAGATTCACACATGCAATGTTTTCTTTTAAAAGCATTTTTATAAAAGTTAAATATTTATATTTAACTAAGGCCTTCACTGTAAAATGGCTGTGATTTTAACAGTATGTTAAAATGTTTAGTGTTTATTAGGTTTGTGTGTCACATGTAATGTTGTTAAATTAATGTTTATTGCATATTTCAGTTTAACGAGTCTCATCATGATGGTGTTTAATGTTTGTGTGAAAGACTTGGAGCTCCTTTTATATATGTTCGTATTTAAAAGCTGCTTGTGATGGGCTTTGGTTCATTGTGTGACTTTCTCATCATCACCTGCGTTTGGTGCTTATCAGTGTATTTCAAAGGTTGGTATATTTACAAAGTTAATGAAATTACGGTATTTAACTGTAAATTTAACTTAAAACCCTAAAACCTAAAATGTATATTTTATATCCATATTTTTTACGGTCACATTCCGGCAACCACAGCTGCCAGTTTTTTACAGTAAATTCTGGGTGTAAAAAAGCCCTCAAATGAAAGTTCTGGCAACGTTCTCTCAAAGATATGAACATTCTTCCAGTAATGTTAATAAAACATTGCTTCAAAGGTCAATTCAGGAATGAACTCAATAATTCCAATTCAAAGAAGGAAATGGAATTGGAATTGGAATTAAACAACAATTAAAGGAAACAGAATTGGAATTGAATTGGAATTACAGGAAGTGG
>JAUCMT010000036.1:1337650-1349651 GCA_032357475.1 Enteromius thamalakanensis
ATGGAATTGGAATTGGAATTAAACAACAATTAAAGGAAACAGAATTGGAATTGAATTGGAATTACAGGAAGTGGAATGCAATGACAAATAAATGCTCAGCAATAAACAGAATTTAGTGGAATTCTTCCTGAATTTAATTCCACTTCCTGTAATTCCAATTCTATTTCCTGTCAGCTGCAGAACTGCTAGAACGTAATGCTTACAACGCATTCTTAGAACCTGCTGTGTTAGCTGGGTTCTCATTCAAGCATTCAAAAATTGCTTCATTTTTTAAACTTTATTGGCAGAACTCAGTGTTTTCATAGTTTCAGTTGAGTAACTTGATCAAATGGTTGTAAAATGCAGCACTTGAGTGAACCAGTTCAGCACTGAATACTGACTTCTGACACCAAACACTGAGTTCTTCTGTGTTGTAACATCCACTCAGACTGATCTATTCACAGTGATGCGCTATACGCCTGTACGGATGCAAGTAATCTTTAACAATGACTTATTCTAATGCAGCAGCCCTCTCCACCTCATTTGAATGAATATTTCATCACAATGAAGGTTTATTCTGCTGTGTGCCGGGTCTCCTGCAGCCATTTCTCAAGGTTAGACAGAGTTATCACAGGGCCAAGCTGAAAAACAAGGATGTGCAGCTAAGAGACAACAGCGAGCAATATCTCACAATAACAGCGTCAAGGAAAAGATGCTGTTGACTTGGAGAAAGCATAACCAAATTATGCCTTATGAATTATAATCAAAGGTAGGGTTTAGACAGCAGATCTCACGCGTATTGAAACCTAACTGCAGACAGAATTAATTTCTGCATTACAAAGAAATATTTGTTCACACTTGTCTGGGAAAAAAAGGCTAATTAGAATGTTAAGATGCACTAATTATTTCATCAGCGGAGAACGGTATGGGCTAAATTATTTGTCTTGACCTCTCGTGTAAAACATGCCAGACTGTTTCATTAATTCATTATCTGCCAATATTAATTATAATGAGGCCAGTGAAATGAAGTGATTAGGATGGAATGCCCTTAAGTTAAGGCTCTTAATTCAGAAATGATTTATGCTGATTAATCTACTTTATTAACACATAATGCATTCTAATGTACCTTGACATCTGACTTTCCCTTTAATAAATCCTTGTCGTTAAAACATTAGTTGCCATAGAAACCTAACAGGTTTGTTAAATGGAAATATCTATTGAAAACTATGCTGTTTTGAAAGAAAATGCACTTTGTTTATTTTTAATAGAACTCAGATGCTTGCTGGTGCTCCGGAGCCCTTTTAAAGTGCAGCACAATAAAAGATGAATCTCAATGAGATGCGGTTCTTTGATCTCAACCGGGTTATTCTGCATTCAGCAAATCCATCAGCTTGTGTCCAGCAATTTATTTTTCAATATGTCTTTCAACAGTGAGAATTGCAATGAACTGTCAGCACAGCAACTGTCAGAGACAAATAACATTAAGATCAATGTTTTGCATTCGAAAAAAAAAAGACTATCAGTGTAACCAGCACCAGAGTAAGTCAGACAATGTTAAGAGAATTCTCTTTGCCATCACCATGGCAACATGCTTATCTTTTATGAATAGGTTATGAAAAAAAAGCAATATGCAAAAACTTCATTACCATCAAAGAAATAAATACTTAATTACTAGATGTCCTTTTTTTTGGATTGTATTTCAATATAGGCTAAAGAAAGGCAGCGATTCCTCCTATCTCTCCTTGGGTTCCTGCTATCTGGAAAAGTGGCTAAAAGAGATCTGGAAAACACTGAGGATTCTCCTCGCTGCTCTTTTCCAGGTGCACACAGACTGTGATACAGCTGCTGTTTCAAATGCAACACCTGCTAGAATAAGATGGCAATCTTACGCTCTCTCTTTGAAGCTGAGATAATGTAACGCTGTTCACTGTTTAATCTCTTTCAAAGGCAGGATTCTGAGCTTTAGCCCAAACGTCACACTGCCCCGCTGAGTTTTTTACCCTTACATCCTCACAAATCCCCATTTCTCGCTTTGAACCACCTCAGGTGAGTGAAATGCCACATTAAATGGCAATTTAATTTTGTGATTCTCGCCGACTCCATATTTTCTCTGCTACAACATTATATTTTCTGTTAATTTGATTGTTTTTTCAATTATTTTGTTTAAGCCTTAATTTTAAAGTTTTAGTAGTTTTATTATATACTTAATATTTAAAAAACAATACAGTTTTTATTCATTTTTAATTAGTAGTCTTAGTTTTTTTAGTTTTAGGTATTTATTTAGTATTTCAAATAAAAAATTATATATATACATTTCCTATAGCAAAATTAAAAGGTTTAAGTAATAGTGGTATTATACACTAGTAATAGCACAATAATATTTTATATTAAATTTATATTTATTTATTTTAATAATAACCATTAATCACAACCCAAAAAAACAATGTGTACTTTGTATATTTATTATGTACATATAAAGTGCATGCATTTGCATGTATATATTTATATCCAAATTATTTATATTAGATATAAATACATGTAATAAACTTTTTTTTAAATATATACATGCATGTGTGTATTTATATATACATAATAAATATAAACACTACACACATATATATTATGTACACAAAAACGTTTATTTTGGATGTGAATACTCATGATTAATCAATTGACAGCACTAAATATACTAATATATACTCTTTGGTATACCAAATATGAAAAACAAATGTCAGTAAGTCAACACCATTTCTCGTTATTTCTGTATTTATTTCTAAGACAAGTTTGTTTAACATATAGGCTGATAAAGTTTCTCACAAGACAAGAGTGGAAAATGTTTAATTTTTCTTATTATACAGTATATCACATTCAATACTGATACTCTTTACAGATTGAAAGAATCTGTGATCCTGCAAAGCTATATTACTGATGCCATCTGAGATGCATTGACAGTCAAAAAAGACACTGACCTCTGCTGGTTACAGCAGATAATGACATTAGAGTATCATGCTTACTGTCACAAACATTGATTGTATTCTGATCAAATCTCAGATTGTGTTATTTAGGGGGTTAATGGGTCAGCTAGTACGCTTAGTGGAATGTTCTGGTTAGAGTCGTCCCTCCCAAACCACATGAAACACTCCCCGGCCTGAGCCATAGCATTCACTTCAGACCTCACTGAGTGATCTTTGGGGAAGCGTCTTCTGAGTGTGTCTTCTCTGCCCTCCGTTTCCTGCTTAGGCAGGAAGTCAGTTCGATAAGCTGAATGGTCCCACTTTACTGTGCTAAGCGGACTCATGGCATCATCGTAATGGCACAGGTAGAAATGAGAGTTATGCTGGCGACGCTCATCGAGACATTTCTTTCGGCCAAAACCCTGAACACATGCACAGGGAAATTGGTATAATGGTTTAAGATATAATAAATAGATTTACTGTTTATTATAACGATGAGCTCACCTGATCATACACATCAATAGAGTGCTGCAGTGCTGTGCGGTTATCATGCGCTGACAGTGGATATTCTCTCCCCATTGCTTTCTGCCATAGACATACAAAGTTTCTTCATACAAGGATGAATCAGCATGATTACAGTCCATTAATATAATTTCCTCCAGAAATCTGCCGTTTTGTAACTGCTGTTGAATACAATAGCCTACTTTTTTGTAGTCAGTGTATTTTAAAATAAAATAAAAAAATCTAGACATGCTGGGTAAACCATTACTTCCTAACTACAAAAAAAGTAATTCAATTGTAATTCAATACTGAATACAAGAACAAAGTGATGCAATTAATGACATTACGTGATCCTTTACCAAACTGGGGTACGTGGAATACAGGGGGTTCATAAATTGAAAAGCTAAGAATGAATTAAATCTTTAAAATGTTGCATTAAAATATCATACAACATAATAATTAAATATTTACTAAAATTTAAAAAATAAAAAAATGTTGGCCTACATATATTATTTACATTTACCTATGCCATTTTATGGCACTTTTGTTAATTTGTGTAATAAATACAAATAAAAAGAATACATAGAATATAATAGTTTTTTGTAATATTTAATTTTTTAATTTTATATTTTTTTAAATTTCATTAGTAATCCAGATTTCCAGCACTGGCTGTAACTGCATTAGTAAAAATCTAAATATGAAATACATATTAATATTCTAGCGCTAAATATCACTTTATTTCAATACCAATAGCAAACCTTTTCAGGATTGATGAATATTTTGGGATATCTGTCCTCTGCTTGTGTCAGGGCTTGAGGAACTCCATGTTCCAGCATTGAACCTGTGCTAGTACACACATCACGTGTTTGTCCAGTCTGTGACACACCACTGTGAATAAACTAGAAAAGACCAGCAGGCACATTTATAAACAAATCAGTCAATTAAAGAAAGGACTAGATGCGTTCGCTTGAAAGGCTAGTTGAAGAAGCGTGGTTAACTTACCCAGTTTCCACTCTTGTTCTTCTTATTGTCAAAGTATCTCTTGCCTCCATTATCCATTGTTACTGCATGAAATTAAAATAAACACATAACTAAAATTACTACAAACTAAAGCAGGTGAACTCAGGTGAACGAGAGCAAACTGTGATTTTGTAACCATGGCAACAGAACGCATACGATATTCATAAAGAACCGTGAAAACAAACTAAACGTACACAATGACAACTAATATATGCATTTTGAACACGCAATACCTTTTTGTATACTTAATTTATCGTGATTTTATATGTAGCTAGAATGTGTATATATTAAATAACCCTTTAAATAACCACATTCAATATATACAAATGTCGTACTGTATTTAAAATACAACGTACAATAACCGAAATACAAAATCTAACTATTTTTGTTTAAAATATACTGTAAATGTGTTTTTACGGTAAATTATAACTTTAAAATCTATAATATATAAAAAATATCTCATCTACCGAGTATTTACTACATTTATTTATATAACATATATATTCTAAATATATATTAAGGTATTTAAAGGTGCATGTAGCATTTCAGTCAAAATCACTGTAACACTTTTAATGCGTTTCTACATTTTTCCACTCCTTTCTAGAAAGTGGCGTCGCTGACGTCACGTGTATTTCCGGGTGAGAGGTCCAGTAAGTTTGGAGTGCTCAGTGAGAAGCTGCCAGGTGATAGACAGAGAATTTCCTCAGAGAACGAAGTATGTTTTTTATTTTTTAGCCGTTTGAGAGTCGTCGATTAATCTGACAGATTTCTGCATGTCACTCACCTAACTGTTATCGTTATTTAAGATAAAACGGGAAATGTAATGGAAAAGGCAACATGGTGTGCTGTGTGATACAATAGCAGTAGTTAGTTTAGCAGATTTATGATCAGTTACAGCATCTGAGTGATAGAAGAAGCGATTGTATGTCTTAAACGTAATTCGAGGTTCTGGATGGATGAGTGTGGTGAATATGAGCTCTCAGGATAAGAAGACCGACTCAGATCCCAGGCATGAGGAGGATCAGAGCAGCCCTGCATCTGAAGACAACAAACAGGTCTGATAGTTTGTGTCAGAGTCATGCCTATCACATACTGCAGCATTTCACACCGTCCTATTGCACTAATCATGTAGATGGAATATCATAAAATTCAATGTTGTTAAGTCCTATTGATATTAATGTTGTATGTGCAATATTTTTAGGTTATTTGTCTGGGTAACAATGAAGTGAAGAGTCGTGCGGTTGTGAAGTACTCAGCCGCTCCACCACCCTCCTCCTATGCATTACTACAGGAGAAGACTGACCTCAAGCTGCCCCCGGCAAACTGGCTGCGGGAAAATGCTCAGCTGGGCACTGCAGGGACCACTGTACTCGGATCCAGCAGGAAAAGCAAACCCTTCTCCAGGTATTACTACTACTTTACATTTATGTATTTGGCAGATGCTTTTATCTTTAGTGACTTGAGCTTTCCATTTCCGTTGCAAGCCCGTGACTTTCATGCTCTGCTGTTTGAGCTACAGGAAAGCACACATTACATTTAATGCAAGCTTATCCGTATTATGTATCAAATATATTATGTTTTACATTTCCTTTAATGACAATGAAGTGGATCTTTCTGTGTTTTCTTGGTTAATTGTAGTTTTGGGATGGCGTACGACTTCATCGACTCTATAGGTGATGATGTTGATGTTGTGTCCGATTCGGAGGTGAGTCTGTTGTATTGAGAATACAAAGTCTTCTCTATATGAATTGGATTTATTGAATAGTTAATTCTGATTGTTTGATCACATCTGTGTTGTCAAATTAGATGCATAATGATTAATGTATAATATATAATTAGGTTTTTTAGTTTTAATTATGAATACATTTATTCAGCAAGTATGTATTGCATTGTTCAAAAAATAATAATATCTGAAGGATCATGTGACACTGATGATTGGAGTAATGTTCTTGATTCAGCTCTGCATCACAGGAATAAATTATATTTTAAATTATATTCAAATAGAAAATGTATATGTTAAATTGCAATAATATTTAATATTGCAGTTCTTGTAATTTTAATAAAATAAATGCAGCCTTGCTAAATGGTTTATTTATGCCTTTTTTCTTGATTTAAACAGAACATCAAGAAGTTGCTCAAGATCCCCTACAGTAAGTCTCATGTCAGCATGGCTGTTCACAGAGTGGGCAGCACGCTGCTGCTGGATGAACTGGACATTCAGGAACTATTCATGAGGTCATCACAGGTAACAGGAAATCGCCTTATCTCTCTGCTGTATTATATTTTGTTATGGAGCCACTAAATGTATATCTATTTAACCTTCTTGTGGGTATTCACCAAACCTGGAAACAAAACACTGAATTATATTGCAGGAAAACATTTACTTATGCTGTTAGAAAGTGTTTTTGTGCATAAAGGGAGTGTGTATGCCATCATAACATTAACCTAACATTGCGACTCCCCTGTAGACTGGTGACTGGACGTGGCTGAAGGAGTTTTACCAGCGTTTGATTGACCAAAAGTGGCAAAGAAAGAAGAAAAGTAAAGAACACTGGAATGAGAAGGCCATCCTCTCGAAGTTTCTCTATTACAGGTAACTGACTTTTCACGATCGCCATAAACCGTGAGCACTGATTTCATCACATCTATTGACAATACTCTTCTGTGTCTCAGTATTAACAGTGTTGGGACTGCAGTGCCTATGCCGTCAGATACAGAACAGGAGGCAGAAGAGGGTTGTGGGACGGCTGCTGAAGGACCGTCTTGGCCTGCCACCTTCAGTAGTTCCAACTCTGAATCTGAGGAGTCAGCGATACCCAAGGAGGTGCGGTCAGTTTTCCTCCACTTCTCATTTCTCTTGTGGTAAATCTGTGGCTGAATCGCTGTTCGCTCATGTCTTTCAGGAGCAGGTGGACACATACGCATTAGGTCATGTGTCTTCGGTTCCCAAAGAACAGAATCTGCCCACATTGTTCAATGAAGGAGAAAACAGTCAGGTAAAAATATTACTGTAACATTTGCTAACTTCAAAAATCACTTAAAAAAATTCCCATACACAATTTTTTTTATATATTTTTGTACAAAAAAATAAATAAATAAAAAATATATATATATATTAAACATGAAATAGGTTTACATAAAACATTTTCAAAACTGCTGTAAAAATAAATATTTAATATATGTATTTTTTTAAATAAATATTTGTATTTTGATTCGTTTTCTTGATCTCTCTCACTGTCTCAGGGTTTGAGGAATGACTTTGTCCGGAATATTCTATGGACATTTGAAGACATCCACATGCTTGTGGGATCAAATATGCCGATATTTGGAGGTGGTCGATACCCAGCAGTCAGTCTTCGACTCAGGTTAGAGTTTTACATTTACTTAATTTTATTTTTGGTTTCTGTGCCATTTTATATATTTTTAGGATATATTTATGTTTTTGAATGATTTGAAGGCTCTATATACACTAACATTCAAAAATTGGAATCAGTTTAATAATGCATTGATAAAAATAAAAAAATACATTCATAATATAAATTTAAAAAAATCCCCACACATATTAAGCAGCACACCTGTTTTCAACCTTGATAATACTTACTTAAACATCAATTGAGCTTTGCCATAACATGAATAAATTACATTTTGAAATGTATTACAATGGAAAAAAGTTATTTTAAATAGTAAACTTTTTTTTACAATATTACCGTTTTTACTGCATTTAAGATTAGATAGATGCAGACCTGCATAAGAGACTACATTCAGATTTTTTATTTTTTTATTTTATATTATTTACTCTACTATGTGTATATATATATATATATATATATCCCTTTATATAAGTATTGTATATATTTATTTTAAACACTTTGTCTTAACAGGGACAACAACAAACCTATCAACGTTCTCACAGGAATTGATTACTGGCTAGATAATCTGATGTGTAACGTACCAGAGCTGGTCATGTGTTTTCATGTTAATGGCATTGTGCAGGTAAGATGATGTAGTGATTATTAAATAGGTCTGCACATATAGATGTACAACAGTGTTTGATTTTCTAGCAACTCTCATTTCATTTACAGAAGTATGAAATGATAAAGACAGAGGACATCCCGAATTTGGAGAACTCTACATTCTCGACGCGGGTTGTCAGAGACATTGCACAGAATATCCTGTCATTCCTAAAATCAAACTGCACCAAAGAAGGACACACATACTGGCTCTTCAAAGGTGGGCGGCTGACGTTTTTTACTTTGCATTTTCAGCTGAAGTGACTTCTTGAATCACTAATGGCTTTCTGTTTTGTCCCATTAGCTAGTGGAAGTGACATCGTGAAGCTGTATGACCTCACTACTCTGTGCGAGGAGGCAGCGGAGGAGAAATGCCAGAATCCCTTCACACTTCCTGTGGCGGTGCTTCTCTACAAGTATGATTTGCATTCATAACTACCTTTCTCGTATTCTGTTGCGTAAGTTTCCCAGTAAGCATTAGAGACAAGTCTATTTGATGTTTTATCTGGCAGAGTGGCCAGCAGCATGATGCTAAAGAAGAGCCAAAACAGGAAGAACTATGGGACCATCAGAACTCTGTTGCTGAACTGTATTAAACTGCTGGATGAAGAACGACATCCACAGGTATGTAGCTTAATTACAACACAATACATTAATTTTCTGAGCTGATGCATGATGTCTGACCGTTTGCTTCTGTTTGCTGGTACAGATCATTGCTTCGGCTCACTATATGCTGGCAGAACTGTTTCAGCTGGATGATGTGAGTGAAGACGAAGGGAACGGGGAGTCCCTCAGGGGCGGGGGATCTGAAGACAGCTACAGTGATGAAGAGGAGGAGGATGAGGAAGACGAAGACGAGAGCTGCTCCTACAGCACCTCCTCTGAGCCGCAGGACGACTCCAAAGCTGTGGCCATCATCAAGTCTGTTGGGGAGCTGTCAGTTCCAGAGAAATACAAGAGCACACATCAGATCAGAGTAGGACATCAATCTGAAGACCAGCTTTTTTTTTTGTTTGTACATGGATATTAGCTATTTGTTGTATAGTAGAAGTTAAAATGGTCTATTAGATGCTCTTTTCCACCTTGCAGTAATTTATTAGCATTATGGTTTTGTATCATGATGTTACCATTGTATCATGTTACCATTAACATTATGTTGCCTTCCAGCCCAACTGTGCATTTCCTGTATCACAAGACAAAGAAGAGAAGTGCCGACTGGTTCTCAGCTACGTTCTGAAGGTAAGAGAATGAGATTAACATTTATTTTCAGATTTTTGTTCATGTGCATCTTCTTTTTTCTTAGTTCTCTATACTCCATCCATCTATTTGTCAATCTGTTTTTGATCCATCCTTTTATCATTCTATCTTATCCATCTATCATCCATCCATCTATCCTGTACATACAGGAAAAAAGCAGTAATGTAAAACCTCATCTTTGTATTTAGGGTTTAAAAGCCGTGGACAACAGCATAAAGAATGAGAGTGACCTTCCTGCGGCCGACCCCAGCACCCCTATCCCTCTAAAATATGAGGAGCGAAGTCAAAACGGAGCTAGAGATGTGGAGAAAGAGATCGGTCTTCTGCTGGACAGAGGTCAGTCACCTCATTCATTTACTTCCTCAGTTTCTTTTTGCACTATTTCATTATGTACTGTGTTTATCTTTATCTTGGATCACACAGTCGGTCCGTGTAATGAGGAGCTGAAGGTGCCCACACGCTCTGGGATGTTACCTGGTACATGGCAGCACCGCATCAAACTGCAGCTGTTCCTGAAAGCATCGAAAGCATACTATGTCCTGTCAGATGCTGCAACCAACCTGCTAAAGTATGGACGGGCCCTGCGCTACATCAAACTGGCTTTGCAGTGCCACGGTAAGAACAAGCAGCTTTCTGTACTGTAAGGAAATACCAGGACATTGCCGGTCAAACGTTTGGGATCAGTAAGAGTCAAAACGTTTGGGATCAGTAAGAGTCTTATTTTTAAAGAAATGAATAAGTCATATTCAGCATTTATTAATTAAACTGTTTATTGAGCAGCAAATCACCTTATTAAAATTATTTCTGAAAGATCACGTGACACTGAAGAGTGTAGATATGATGCCAAAAATTCTGCTTTGATTTACAGAAAATAAATTATTTAATTTTTTTATTAAATATAACATAATTAAATATATTTTCAGAAATGTAAAATTTAAAATTTCAAAAACAGTTATTTTAAATTGTAATAAGTTTACAATATTACTGTTTTTACTGTATTACTGTATTTACTAATAAAAAAAAATAAAATAAAATAAATATATATATATATATATTTTAAACAGTATTTAGCGCTTATCTGTTCAAACTAGATCATTATGTTTTCTCTGTCCGCATAGATGCGTATTGCTCCATCAGTGGTGGTCTCCACCCGCAGGTGCTTCTGTTCCACTGCCAGTGTCTGTCTCTGTGTGGAGATGTTCAGCTCATGTTGGCCCAGCATGCTTCAAACAGAGCAGCGTATCTGGAGGAATACAACTACCAGACTAAAGATGACCAGGAGATCCTCCACTGCTTGCATCGCGAGAGCTCCTGCCAAGGTCTGAACGCTACATCACACAATCTTTATGCTTTTTTACTGCAACACTGATGAGGAGTAGGATTTTGGACCAGTGAAATTTCACTGTGCTTAGGAGGTGGACTGAATACTAAAACTGCAAGAAGAGGCAGCGTCTTGTTACATTTGAGTAATAACACTGTTTTTTACCCCTCTTTTTTCAGCCTTTAGCATGGCCACTGATCTGGCCTCAGACCCAGAGTACCAGCTGATCATCAGCAGCAAGTGTTACGAGGCTGCCCATGACCTTTTGACCTCAGGAGTTCTGAAGGACCTGGGACAGGAGCAGCTGGCTCAGGTACTAAAACGGCTCGGTAATATCCGCAACGAGATGGGCGTCTTTTATATGAACCAGGCTGCGGCCATGCAGGCAGAGAAACAAGGAGGTGAGGGCTTTTTTGGGTTTCTAGTAGACTTTAACAACAAACATTGTGCTGGTTGTTTGTGAGGTAGGCTATTGTTTTTTCTTCTTCAGTGCGCAGGAGTGTGTGCGTGGCCGAGCAGGAGCTGTGGAAGAAGAGTTTCTCGTGTTTTGAGAAGGGCATGCAGGATTTCAATGCCATTTCAGACTCTGTGAACACAGCCCTGCTGCTGTGTAACATCGGTCGGCTCATGCGTATCTGTGCTCAGGCTCACTGCGTTATGACATCAGAGCACAGTCGCGGCGAGTTCTCCCCAGAAGAGACCCTCTACTACAACAAGGTTATTCACACATACAGTCTTGAACTGTACTTGAACTTTTAAGATGTTTAACCTTTTGATTTGCTGATTGTAATAATGATAACTAATTTATATAATTATATATACACACTTTTTTTAAATAAATGATTAATAAAGTATTTATTATTTATTCATAAATAATAACAATAATAATAATAATAATAATAATGATTTATGTATTTATTTTTACAATTTTATAAAAAATGAATTTCTTTTGTACATGG
>JAUCMT010000036.1:1387307-1409777 GCA_032357475.1 Enteromius thamalakanensis
GGAAATCGGCGAACAGCCGTGGGTAATTACTGCGTCCACGAATCTCTCGAAACCATGTTTTTTGCAAAACATAAACCAAAGTAAAAGATATAACAGCTTCTCTTGCCTTAAGTTGTGAGTCGTGACTTACGGGCTCAAAAACCTGCCTGGAGCACAGCATAAGATTTGGATATCATCAAATGAAAGTAAACTCTCCAATCAGAAAGCCAGATCACATAAGAGTAAGCATGATAACAGACGCAGTCATGGTACACAAAATTATTTTAGACAGCAGAGATGGAGGATCAGCTGATTTGTGACAAGAGGGTTTATACAACGTGTCCTGTAAAACATATTTATAAGTCTCAAGATATTTGTCCTAGTGTTTGTGGTCTCTCACATTTTTAAAATAAGATTAAAAAAGTCTTTTAGTGTGTACCCAGCCTTAGCATAGTAATTTGGCCCCTACTGGTTGTAGTAGTAAACTACACACTTTAACTGGAAAGAACTTAAATCTCCCTGCATTGAAAATTAGACATTGTTTAAAAGTTTGGATTGGGAAAGATTTCTGTTTTTGTCTTTTATGCTCACAAAGGCTGCATTTATTTGATTTAAAATATAATATAGACAGTTACATTTTAAAAATGCAATTTATTCATGTCATGCATAGCTATTTAGCATCATGTGTGTCATGCAATCCTACTGAAATCATTCTAATATGCTGATTTGCTGCTCAAGACACACTGAGTTATGATGTTGAACACAATTAATATTTTTGTGAAAAAATGATTATTTAAAAAAATCGATCATTTAAATCTTTTGTGATATTAATAATGCCTTTACTGTCACTTTTGATTAATTTAATGCATCCTTGCTGAAACAAAAACGTGAAACTATATTTTCCTCTCAGCATGGTCATGCAAGTTAAGGTCTGTAAGACGTAATTCACAAATGGCATCATCAAATCAGATGTGGCACTAAGTGGTGTGAATAGTGCACAACCATGCTAGGTATATAGCAGATGTCTCGTGGTTAGCCACAAGAACCCTTTATTTAACTGCAACTACGTAGAAATCCCATTCACATCTATCATAATCACAGCGGACTGAGCTAATACATATTCTCTGCGAGCAACATAGCTGACTTATGATGTAAACATATACTTTTCTGTCTAGTTTCATTTCATAGCGGTGCTCTTCTGCAATCATTGGTGGAAGCAGCTTGTTTTATTTAGACCTCACTGACAAAGCAACGTACTGAAATGAATCAGGTAAAAATGCTTATTATTTTTTGCTGTCATTGAGAATATTGTAATGTGTTGAATACAGTTTTATTCAGATTTATTTTGGCTTTGGAATTAGTGTAATAATTCTTAAATATTAAAAATACAAGAAAACACAGATAATCAATAGGTTTATTCATATATTTTATTACTGCAATGCTTAAAAATAATCATTAATCATTCAGAGATTGTCATTGACTTCATCATGTACAAAAATAAACTCCTTTATGGGTGGGTTTGCCCTGGAACGAAACATAAAAGTTAATTATAATCTCTTAATATCATATATTACTGTGGGCGGGAAAAAAGACTGGTATAGGTATTTCTGTGTACATACTTGCAGGCATGAATTTTAGTACAGATGGTGTTTGGCCCGTCATCCAACATCAGCTCATCAATTATATTGTGCAGATACTTCTCAACTAACTTCTTGCACTGTTTACTCAGCATCTTAGCATATTTATCACAGGTGCTGTTCAGCTTGGTTTTGATTTCGTCCTGAGGGAAATGATGGATTTAGTCAAAGTTGGTGCGAGACGCATGGTCAGTTCAATAATTAAACATTAATCAGGACACCCACCGGAGTTGCATTAGCGGAGAGTTTCTTTTTCACCGCCTTCATGATTTTTTTGCAGATACTGCACTTACTGAGTATCTGCTGCTTTGGCATGTCGTCAGCCTGAAAAACATCACAATATGAAGCAAAAATGAATCACATAGCAATAAAGCAAATAAAAATACAGCAGAGGTCAATCTATAAATCCTACTGCGCTGACTCAGAGTCAATAAACTGTGCTGCTCAATTAGTCATCAATCCCGTTAATTAAATGCAAATTAGTCAAAAGTGGTTTCCCCCAGTCTTATTAAACAGATACGTGATGTTTGAGGATACACTTGTTTAAAATAACTGCTGTGTCCAGGAGATGCTTACAGAAATCTCTTCATCACGGTCCTCAGCAGAGTCCACCTCACGGATCTCCCAATGAGTTGCACACACTACAAATAAATGGACAATAATTAATTAAAACAAATGATTCAAGCTTAAAAAAACTATATTAGACCATAAAACATAAACAGAAGTTATTTAAGAACTGAATTAGTGATTATTTTACCTGCATATACGAACAAGCTGACGAGAAAGATGTTGCGCAGCATCTTAGCAGATGATCTCTAACCAGTGTGAAGACGAAGTTTTCAGAATCGAGGTTGAAATGTGCTCCTCAGAAGCATGTGGAGCTGTTTTATAGAGGTCTGCATCCACCACAAGTGCGTGTTTCTTTCCAACCACAAACCACAGGTTTTTTTGATGATGTTTAACAAAAGGATCCTGGGCAATTGTGAGTAATATTCTGATTAACAACCACTTGATGCTTGTGACGATTAAATGTTGTGGTGTTACCAATTAGGAGTTTATCTACACAAATCATAAATAAAATATAACTACAAACAATGCACTACTGTTTTTCTGCATACAGCTGTTGCTTATACCTGTACTGGAAAAAGTGCAAATACACAGCTGTTCAACTGTTTGGGGGCAGTAAGGGTTGTTTGAGTACTTTTGTTTTATATATTCATCAAAGAATCCTAAATATTAAAAAAATATATAAATATAATAATAAGAAATGATTATTGAGCATCAAATCGATAATAATGCTGGAAATTCTGTATTGCATCACAGAAACTGATTCCATTTTATAATACATTCAGAGAGAAAATAGCTATTTTAAAATATAATTACTGTTTTTTTAATCAATCAACTACAGACTTGTTGTGCATGAGGTAATTCTTTCAAAAAATATTATATAACATAAATAAAAAATATAACAAACATCTATATAGAGAGAACTCCAAAAGAGAGAATCTTTACATCAGTAATTATCTTCAACTATAATAAAATTCAAGATCACTTGTGTTTAATTGCTCATTTAATAAACAGCAACCTAATGTGTCAACACAAATACAATTTTTAATACATTTTTACACAAAATTAAAGCATTTTAATGACAAAAATGTTTATGATTAAAGGAAGCAACTCACTTGTAGGGGTTGCCTTCATCAATTATTCCACATACAGAGCATCTTTTGGGAACTGGAAGTGCTTCTGGGTGCCTGGCGGACACTGAACACATTTCTTGGATGGTGGTGCATAGGAAAACTCAAGGATGTCATCTTGGGGAGAGTGTTGCCTTCTAACAGATTGGTTACTGAATCTAGAAATGTCTCATCCTATAAGCAGCATGTCAGTTCTGATTTCTCCTTTTTAACAAGGTGCCACACTTCTCTCTTTTTTCTGCTTTAGGAGAGGATAGGATGGTCTCTGAGGCAGCAGTGAGAGATGGACGTCTCTCTGGACTGGAGGTGCAGCTCTCTTTCTCTGGACTAGCATGGTTCTACTGATTCTTCTTCAGAACCTTTTCATCTTGATGCTAAGCCGTAAGTATACTTGTGCTATGTCTCACTATTGATAATTTATTGCTTTACACCAAATATAGTATCTATACATTATACTTATACTGTACTATGGATAATAATAAGTGATATATTAAACATCATACTAATATATTATTGCATATACTAAACTATTCAGTTATCTTCATGTATATACACACACACACACACACACATACATGTGAGTTTATATAGTGTATACATAAAAATACTAATAAGTAAAATATATTTTATTTCTTTATTGAGGCCGGGGGTGAAATATGACTGATGCCAGGTGACTTTCTACAAATGTCCAGTTCTTACTTTTCATTAGATCTCAGCAGGAAGTCTTTCATAATGGGTAGTGTTTCACTGAGACTGCAGTTTTGATGTCCCTTGAGGTATGAATGCTTCAGGACATCCTTTTGTCTATCAACACCTCTATTTTTAAAACCGGCTACGTTCAGTTCTCATTTCCGAACAGTCACCCACTTCTAGCTAAGGAAATAGAATAGCATAACTTGCGTCATACTAGTTTTTATAATCTCATCATTACTGATTAATAATAGAACAGACGACAAGATGAAACGTTGACCTGTACATGCCAAACTCTTCAATCCTCTGAGAATCTGCTATGGCCTGTAAAAGTTTAAGAACCTCTTCCTTCCTCTTCCTTTTTTCTTGTCCACTCCATCCATGCCTCCTCAAGGTGAACATCACAGAGGAGCGCTTTAGAACCTATAAAGACAAAAATAATCCTTCTGATAATAAGAACATTTTGAAGCGACTATTTTCTAGATTTTCTAGCTCATGACTCAATACAACACGTGAAAGACTACATCGGGTTTATATGAATCAGTCATTTAGCATACAGATGTGATGGCCTTTTAAAGAGTTCTAAAATCAAGAACTAAAATAATATTTAAAATATTATGGAATTAATTAAGCATGAAATAATATTAATCAATCTTGCTATGGCCCATTTCACTTGAGTGAAGGTCACATATTTTACTCACTAAAAGTGATCATTTCAGGTCAGAAAATGATAAAAAGGTCAGGATTTAAAGTGCCCCTATGGGTTATGAAAGGTTGACGTGCATGCAAGGTCAAAAAACATTTTAAAATCTTCAGACTAACAGACAATATGCTAATGTTTCATCTTGACCTCAAAATGAAACGGGTTTTGACTAGTTTTAAAAATGACTCATTTCAATGATTCTGAGTCGATCCTTTCTGTTAAGTAACAATCATACATGGTGCAATTTCAGATTTCAAACTTTGCAGGATGTTTTCATTCACTTAGAGCAGTGTTAAAAGCCATAATGCAGGCACTTTAAGGGAAAACTGGTGTTCTGAAATCAGACTCAGTGCTGCTATTATATTTGTCACCACAAATCCCACCTTTAAACATACCCTTAAACACCTCTTCTAAAGCACTGATTTCCGCCTCACAGAAGTCCACTATGAAGTTTGATGAATTCCACTCAAGGCTTCTGCGATGTCCTCTTTAGTCTCTGTCTGAGTGACAAACACCCCAACAACAGCGTAGCTCACATTTGTCCTCACCCACAGAAAGATTAGCGGCATTGAAATTCTGTGTAGCAAAGACAAGTAAATCGTTTTTATTTTTTGCTTTAGTAAATCCGAGAATTAAAAGGGGTCGTCACATTTGAACATAAATGTGTGTTGCAAGTGTGTGTACACATTCATTTTATAGCTTAGTGTTTTTTTAAACCCCATTTTAAGTTTCTGAAATGACATAGTTCTGTCAGGCCCCTCCCACAATAGTTTTATAGACCCGCCCCAGTGCATCATCAGTCCTTAACTGGATGGTAAAGATCAGTAAAGATGTCTCAGATTAAGTAATTGAAGTGTTTAGTTGTTTGATAATGAAAATAGCTGTTGTCATTTACTCCAGACATCTGAGCTGCTGAAGATTAACTTTATTTTTGAATGAAATGCGCTGATCCCGATCTGCCTAATTGTGTGAATCATTCATGATCCAGCTTTATCTACAGAAGAAGTGAGTATGAAGGGTTTTTATGAATCTTTGCAAATCGCATTTCCCAATATATGTTAGTAAGCAAGTTTTGTGGCTGGAGTATAAGCTGCTCTTCAAGGGGCGGGGTCAGCAGAGCTCATTAGCATTTAAAGCAACATGAATGGCTTATGAAATAGAGCTGATTTTGGCCAGATAAAGAGTTTGTTACACTACAGTTGAGAAACTTTAACCAAGGTATGTTATAGACTTTTCATTAATATCCAAAAGAATCATATCAACATCTGATGACCTCTTTAAGTCTTCTGGAATATTGCGCATGAAATTACAATAACTGCACCACTAACACACCTGCCGGCTTGACCGGCTTGACGCCACAGCCCTCTTATTTTCATGTGTTTACCAAGGCCTACAATGTATGACCTGACAATTAATCCTTTTAAAGAGTTTTTCTGCAACATAAAACATCAATGTTCAAAGAAAGCCAACATGAAATCCAAACTGACTTTAGTTCTGGTCTTACTGTGAATACGTCATTTTACACGTTTGTACCTCCATTTCTCCATGTCTCTTTTGGGGTGACAATGCTAATCCATTTTTTTGTGCAGCCTTTAAAACACATTGCATTACTGAAGCAAAGCTGATTTTGAATGTCATTTTATGATGACTTTTGTTAATAGCATGCAATCAGGTGACAGCCTTTGCCTGTAGATTGTGATAGTCTGCAGTGGATTTCCTGCTTTCTGGCTTGAATCCTTGACAGGATTCCTGCAGGTTCAGGTAGAAAAAAGAGTTTGGGGTTGGTAAGATTTTTTAAAGAAATTGTTATGAAAGAAGTCTGTTCTGCTCACTAAAGCTGCATTTCTTTGATTAAAATACCGTAAAAGACTAATATTATGAAATATTATTACAATTTAAAGTTACTGTATTTAATTAAAATATATTTTTTTGCATCACTTTACTGCAGTCTCCAATGTCACATGATCGTTATTATTATCATTTTTGAAAAGCAGTTTTGCTGCTTAATATTTTTGTGAAAACTGTCATTTCCAAGATTCTTTGATGAACAGGAAGTTCAAAAGAGCAGCATTTATTTGAAATAGAAATATTTAGTAACATTAAAATGCTGAAAACACCTAAGTGTGTCATAGCTAGTGAGCGCAATCTTCAGTCACAAACCTTTCCAAAAAAGGGTGGTTTTTATGCTTTTTAATATCTGGGAACATTTCTTCTGTGCGCACATGCTTTGGATCTAGTCTAAGTGCTTCTCTAACAGCTGATGACTTCTCTCGTTTCTGATATGGGTTATCGGGCCACCAAAAACACAAAACAACAAATGTGTCTGACAATGACAAGATGTTGGAAAAAAATCTGATTTACAAGGAAGAAAAATATCACTGGATGCTTCTTGGTGTTAATGTTTTAGACAATAACCCAACATTAATTTAAAATTATTTCCATCCAAGTGCAAACAAAAAAAGTGTTGTCACAAATATTAATATTATCTGGCAGAATGTATTAAGTGTCTTACTTTATATTCAGGAAACTTCACAATATGAAATACATTTACAAAATTAATTAAAATACAGAAGAATAATCATTGAAGAATAATTTGATTGAAGCTTTATAGTGGATAGTTGCCAAAGTACAATGTTATAGGCATAGATTAGCCAGAAAATATCTAGGGTTTGGTTAGTTCAGATCACTAATTTTGAGTATGAGCAGTAGTCATAACTGCATAGGTCATTAAAACATATAAAACATCAGATATGAAATGCACGATCGCTCTTCAAAACTTTAAACTTTGTATTCGTGTGTTCCTCGTACTGTTGAAGACATGCATTAAAATCTTCTAGAAACTCACAGGTTACCCATTTTTTTTATTCGGGTCCACACATTAGTGAGCGGGATAGCGGAAATATGGTAACCAGGGAGGGTAACCTTCACTCTGTGAAAGTCTCGCGAGACCTCAATCACAACCCTTAGTTGCAAACAGTGAACTCTCGCGATATATTATGGGCGTAAGACTCTCTTGTGGAGTCAAATGGTTAGAAATAAAAGCAGCTAATTAATAACCATCTTCCTTAATAATTACATACATGATTAACCAATTTGCCCTGGCAAGGTTATTTTGAAGAAGTAGTGAGGACGTCAATCAATGCGCCCTCCTCTCCAGAAGGTGGCGGAGGAGACAACACTCGGCTTAATCTGTTAGTGCAGAAGAAGAAACAGACATCAAACGACAATGGTGAGCCAGCATTTTTATCTTCTTTTCTTTGTTAAATAGTTTGTTTTATATATTTAGTATATGTTTATGACTTTGTGGTTTAGAAATTAATTATACGTATTTAGTACTGTTAAACGTTTGTCTCTATACGAGTGTTTGTTAAAAGAAAAGCAGGAAAGTTAGCTTGTTGTGTTAGCGTATTGTCAAGGTATTATATAAAAAGAAATGTCAACACGTTATTGTTATTATATTCACCTATTATTAAACATTGGTGTTGGTTTTAAAGAAAAAATAGATAAATGGATGTCAAATTGTCAAATTCATGCATCATAATTGTCGTGTGTTTATATCACGTTACATGTAAACAAGGAAAATCTGAATTATTCTAAAACAAGATTTACAAATGTTATTAACGTTACCTTACTCAAAGCAAATAAACCTATTTGTGCTATATGTGTATTATCTATCCATCTTATCCATCTTTATCTATCTATCTATCTATCTATCTATCTATCTATCTATAATGAAACAAAATGGTGATAGACATCATCAGAACATCAAGTTAAATTAATGTTTGATTTTTACAGGGTCAAAGTCAGAGTGGAGGACAAGGACCTGGTGGAGGGAAGAAAGATGACAAGGTGAGTATGTATTACACACAAACCTCACTACTATTAAGTAATATTAAAACATAAATATATGTATCTCTAAAGTGAAATGTTGCTGTTAAAAAGTAAATAAATCTCTGGCTGATATTTAATGTCTGTGCATTGAATTTTAGGATAAGAAAAAGAAGTATGAGCCTCCCATTCCCACACGAGTTGGGAAAAGAAAGAAGAAAGTAAAGGGACCAGATGCTGCTAGCAAACTCCCTCTGGGTAAAATAAACATTATTATAGCTTTAAACCAAACCTTTCGAGAGGCTGTTACAAAGATGGTAGTGATCCATTAAATCATGAGCTGTCACTGTCTCTTCCTCTTCCTCAGTCACTCCACACACCCAGTGCAGACTGAAACTCCTCAAACAAGAGAGAATCAAAGACTATCTGCTGATGGAGGAGGAGTTTATCAGGAACCAGGAGCAGATGAAACCCCTGGAAGAGAAACAGGAGGTGAGCACATTTGTTATAGTGTCTGTTTTATATTATGAAAAATACTAAATTAAATAAATATTTAATGAAAGACAGTAAATATAGAAACACAGTTCTAGATAAAATCAAGCCCAGCCTTAAACATGATGGTTTTTTTTTTTACAGGAGGAGAGATCTAAAGTTGATGATCTCAGAGGGACGCCCATGTCTGTGGGAACTCTGGAGGAGATCATTGACGATAATCATGCCATTGTGTCGACATCTGTGGGCTCTGAACATTATGTCAGTATTCTGTCATTTGTAGATAAAGACCTTCTTGAGCCTGGCTGTTCTGTGTTACTGAACCACAAGGTTAGTAAGCCTTGAAATTAATCTCACAGACCTAATAAAACAGGAAGATAAATAGACATGAATATTGACTTACTTACTTGCCTTTTTTAATTGATGTATGTATGTAAATGTTTGCAGGTTCATGCAGTAATCGGGGTGCTGATGGATGACACAGACCCTCTGGTGACTGTAATGAAAGTAGAGAAAGCCCCACAGGAAACATACGCAGACATCGGAGGTCTGGACAGCCAAATTCAAGAGATCAAGGTAATCGATCAGTCACCATAAAATTTATTTAATTTCGCAATTGCTAAAAAAAAAAGCAAAAAAAAAGAAATATATATATTTTTTTTTTAAAATATAACATGCGTTGTATTCATCAAAATATCTTAATTGTTAATTGAATTAATATTTTAATCAATTTATAAAAATAAATTCATTTATTGAAATATTATTTTAATTCCTTATTGACAGTTTTTCTCTGTTTACTTGTACTTGAGTATGTCAGCTGTTTAATTTAATTAAATTCAGAAGTGGATGCAGTTCATACATTTTGATAAAATGTGTTCTTCTTTAGAATTAAATACATGATATCCTCCACAAGAAAATTAATGCGTGACATCAAAATGAATTCTAAGGCATGCTTGACCTTGTGCATGTCTTCATTTAGGAGTCTGTGGAGCTTCCCCTTACACATCCAGAGTATTATGAGGAGATGGGAATAAAGCCACCTAAAGGGGTCATTCTGTACGGGGCACCAGGAACAGGTCAGTCTGATGAGTCTTAAAAATCAATTTGCACCTGCATGTTGTCATATCCTTAGTGTGGGTGTTCTGTACTGCTGGTGTGCAGGCAAGACTCTTCTGGCAAAGGCAGTGGCCAACCAGACGTCTGCCACCTTCCTGAGGGTGGTGGGGTCAGAGCTGATTCAGAAATACCTGGGTGATGGTCCCAAACTGGTGCGAGAGCTCTTCAGAGTGGCTGAGGAACACGCTCCGTCCATTGTCTTTATAGATGAGATTGACGCTATCGGCACTAAGAGGTGAGTATAAAGGGTTTTGCTCACCAAGACTGCATTTGTTTGATCAAAAATATTATTAAAATGTTTAATTACTGTTTATTATAAACAGTGGTAAACACTGGTGTTTGGATGTTGTTTCTCTGCAGGTACGACTCTAATTCAGGAGGAGAGCGTGAGATCCAGAGAACAATGCTGGAGCTGTTAAACCAGTTGGATGGATTTGACTCCCGCGGAGATGTTAAAGTCATCATGGCTACTAATAGGATTGAGACACTTGACCCAGCTCTCATTAGACCAGGTGATCAGTCAGCTTACCCTGTTTATTTCTGGTGAGGGTTTCATGCTAATTGAATCAAAGTGGACTCACTAGCCGGACACAAACGTCTGATGTCACAAACATTAGTGTCAGAGCTTCCTTTGTTTTAAAGTGCACATAATCAGATAAGGATGAAGTGCATTACTTTATAGACTAAAATTAGTTTCCTTTTTGTGATTTCACAGGTAGAATCGATCGTAAGATTGAGTTCCCACTGCCAGATGAGAAGACCAAGCGCAGAATCTTTCAGATCCACACCAGCAGGATGACTGTAGCAGATGATGTGACTTTGGACGATCTCATCCTGGCTAAAGACGATCTCTCGGGTGCTGACATCAAGGTAGCATCAATAGGCCGTTTACTTAAGTAGATGCATGATCTTATGCAGTTTGATTACACAGGAAAACATTGTCTTGCAGAACAAGATGATGTGGTTCATTTGACCTTGTTTGACTAATTTACTATTTTAATTTAGGTTTAAATGGATAATCAACCCAAAAATTTAAAAATAGAAATATGCCATCATTTACTGATCCTAAAATAGTTCAAACCTATATGATGAAGATTGTTAGTAAACAAATACTTTTGTTGCATTGACACCCATTGTATTTTTTCACTATGATAGAAGTCAATGGGAACCAAAGCTGTTACTAAAATAACATGTATATATTTTTTAAATTTACAAATATACACACACACACACACACACACACACATATATATATATATATATTTTTTTTTTTTACGCAATATTTTCATATAATTCACAAAATAATTTGACAATGCGGTTAGTTGATTTTTGAACTGACTCTGATAAACTATATGTGTGTTATGCTGTAAAAATTATACTATTCATGCGAGGGTTATCCCAAAAGCCATGAGTGACTGAACAATTTTTTAAAAATAGTTTAAAAAAAAAACGTTTTTATTATGCTTTTTGTTAAAATAAAACAAATGCAGTTTGGTTGAAATTAATTGGAATACACAAAAACATGATTAAAAAAAAAAAGTTTAAAATTGTCTGTTTTTGCAAATTAACTCTTCAAGCACTTCATTGTACTTAATAGTGATTTTATGTGTTTTTCTTCCAGGCCATTTGCACAGAGGCAGGGCTGATGGCTCTGAGGGAACGAAGGATGAAGGTTACTAATGAAGACTTTAAAAAGTCCAAAGAGAACGTCCTGTACAAGAAACAGGAGGGGACACCTGAGGGGCTCTACCTTTAACATGTCACAGTCTTACACCTCTTTTTGTTTTGTTATATATATATATATAACTCTAATCCAGACTTAACCCTCCGTTTTTCTTTTGTGCTCAAAAACAATTAAATATTTCAGTTCACTGAGTTTCTCTGAGCCTTTTTTGAATTCTCTGACGATTAAAGCCTGAGGTCTACTTGTCATTGGTTTGGGTTTGGATTACCATTTTGTGATAATTTTCAAACCTATTTTCTATTGATGATTTTAAATTATTACAGAATAATTGAAGAAGCTAAAAATAGATTTTGGTTTTGGGCTGAAATAGCTTTGGAAGGTCAAAACCATTAGCTGTAATCTTCAGGTTTAATAAGTGCTTATTTGGCTTATATATATATGATGACATTTAAACAAATGCCATTTTGATGCTAAATGTGGCGTGAGATTCAAATGGCACTCAAACATCTCTTTCTCTTTACGACTAATGATACCTATAACATGCCACCAGAACTATGTTGAAAGAAACAGTACAACTTTCTGAAATATATGTCTCGTAATTGCTTAATCTGTGTTTTAACTGTGGAAAGATACCAATAAAACAGCTTCTAATCAATAGTCACAGAACTTTACATTTACTTCAGGAAAGCAATGTAATGTTCATAGCTCATTAACAACAAAATAACAACAGAGAAGCATTTAATTATATATATATATATATATATATATATATATACAATAGATTACATATTCATTATATTTTAGTTAACGTGTTGTCTTTGTTATATCTGAACAAATCATTTACAGCCAGAGCTTAAAGGTATAGTTCACTCAAATTTAAATTGAGAAGCCTGGAAATTTTGTGTAACACAAAAGAAGATACTTTGAATAATTTTTCATAGTTGCTGATCCCATTTTTACTTTTTCTGCATACCAAGGAAGTCAATGTAACCTGCAATGTTTGGTTACCTTCATTCTTCTTTTGTGTTCAGCACAATAAATAAACATAATAAACATTACATTTTGATATATATATACCGAAATCTGCCTCCGCTACGTAAAAAAAAAACCCCACATTGACTGGAGAAGTAATATAAATTCACTTGTCAAATGTTGACAAAGTGTACACTAGTTAATGAAGCATGCATGCATTGTTTTAGCAGGTCCTGTGTTGCTAAACAACTCTCCATGACATTCTAGCACCACATTGTTTGACTTGTAATGCTTTGGCATGCCTATTTTGTTTTTTCCAAATAACTTTACAGTTAATGTGTGGTCTAAAAAGTTATCATTTAAATAGCAAATAGACAATGTATTGCAATAGCAACATCCTTACAAAAAACAAAGAGCTGCAATGAGCATCTCTCGTATGCACACAGTGTAGTTTGTATGTAGGAAATCACACGTTTTGTTTTGTTTCGAAGTTTTATAATAGTTTCATAGTTGGACATTCAAAACACTTAGGTCTTCAATATCACCAAGTTTGGTCTCCACCTTATATATCAAATATACCATAGTGTTGCAGAACTATCACATAATTTAAAAAAGAAAATAAAACATGAGGATGTGAGAAGTGAGAACACAAACACAGGAGGTGATGAGATGAAAACGGGAAAAACAAAGCCAGTTAACTGGTTATATTAGCACTGCAAAAACACTCAACAGATCTCTCGTAATGTTCACTTTGGTCTACATCAAGTCTTTGAATGTGATGACAGAGTTTTGGAAACTGGGTGAAGGAAAAACAACAAAAAAACATGCACTGAAAAATATGTGGCAGACATTTTACAAAAGACAAACAACACACACAAATACACAACTGAAAGAGTGAACGGACCACATTGAAAAAAAAAGAGCTGAACTAATGTCCCCTTCAAAAAAGGGCATGAAATCTCATCTAACGGACACAGTAAACTTACACATGCCTGTTTTTCTTTGCAGCGTTCGCAGTGCAGGTCAAAGATGGGACGACAAGAGACGACAGTGCGAGTGGAAAAGCATTCATTTCTATGGCTCACAAACTATTCAGATAAATACAGAAAATCAGTTAGAAATCGAGTTAAAATGTCCACTTGCGTTCTCCATGTAACGACCAGGTGAGGAACGACGGCTTTACTTAGAAAAGCAGTAGTCAGAGACATACGTGTGATTCGTTGTCAAACGCGTGTAGTGAATTATATTTTAGTAATCTCAGTCTAGTCACGCTACACAAATAGAAATAGACATCTGCGTCGGTTCTGTTACAAACTGAACCTGACGTTTTAAAAAGGGTGCTTAAATTGCTGCAATTTACCTATTTAAATATATTTTCCTCTCCTAACCCTTCCTCTTGTTCTTAAATCACTACAAGCATTGTAACAGCAAATTAAAAACAACACAAACCAAAGCAAAGAACATACTCGGTAAAGACAAATACAATCATGAATGCATTCCTTTATTTTGCAACAAACCCAAATTAATTAGGGAGAAAAAACGAAACGGAAAGCTGGGGTTTGTCGGTCGGTCGGTCGGTCGGGGCTAGAGGTGTGTGTTTGTGTGTTTCTGTGTGTAGGGGAACGCGAAAGGGCATGTTGTAGTGTCAAGTAACGCCGACTGCTCTTCACTCGTCGTCGTCCTCCTCTTCTTCCTCTCCGTCGGAGAGAGTTGGACAAGCGGCGAGCTGCCGGTAACCGTCCAGCCACTTCTCCACCATCTGAGTGACAAGCGGGTGGTTCCGCCTCCTGGAGCTCTTTTGCATGGCCACCAGAACCCCGCCCTCTGTAACACAGCAGTCCATCCACTGCCGCAGCATCCGCTCTTGCTGCTCCTCTGTCCCCATCTGACCAATCACAGGACACCGTCAACAAGGTACATCAACAGCTGTTTACAAAAACTATCACATCCATGTAAAGTAATGGGCTAAATCTAATCCAAATTGTAAACAGAAATTAAAGAAACACCATTGTACTACCTTGTGCAATAACTATGTCAGTTTAATGTGGTTAATTAAATGTTTTTGTGTTGTTTTGTTTTCCCCGGCACATATTTTATTTATATATATATATATATATATATATTTTTTTTTTTTACTACTGTTGTAAGATGCATTTTTGTATTAATATATACATAATTGGATAAAAAAAAGCTTACAAAAACATGCATTTTCCGTACTACGGAGCCCGCAGCGTCACCTGCAGGAGAAAAAAAAAATGTGGCGAAAATTTGCAATTCGTGCAATTCGTTCCCTGCCGGTTTTTGCCGGCCAATTCAACTAGCCACCTGGATTCAATGTATGGTTTATTTTTTAAAATGGAGGATTTTCTTAATTTTATTAAAAACGATAGAGAGTTGAATGACGCTACTCTGTTATTGTTTCGAGAGGGGAAGGTAAAAAACAATATAAAGCAAATAATGTCCAGGTTATGTTGTCAGCTCTCTGGCTGAATGCAATGTTATAACTGATGTTATATTTCACAACATGAAGCGAATTGAGATTGTTGTCACTTTTCCAATAAGTAAATATGTGACCATGGACCACAAAACCAGTCATAAGGGTTTACAGTTTCGTGGGAACAGACTGAGAAAGTGTGAGCATAGATTATGATTCTGTGGGTACGAATGTTCGGTTTACAAAAATTGAGCGCATGGATTGGAAATTCATGCGTACGGTTTATAATCCGTGGGCATGATTTGTTAAATCGAGGGAACAGTTTAAGAATTTGTTGGTACGGTTTATAAACTGAGGGAACGAATTGCAAATCCGTCGCCACGGATTGTTTTTTTTTCTGCAGGTGATGCTGCGGGCTCAGTAGTATGGAAAATGCATGTTTTTGTAACCTTTTTTAAAAAAAAATGCAAGTATGTATACATTAATACAAAAATACATCTCACAACAGTAGTAAAAAATTTTTTTTTTTTTGAACTTTCAATATTTTCATTATAGAATGAGTTGTTTGACACCAAAAAGTAGACATGCTTATTATTGAATTGTTAAGCCAAGACATTACAGGCAACACCACTGTTTTTCATACACTGGTCAATTTCGAGATTTTATATTTAAATTTTTAGTTTTAGTATTTTTAACATTTCTAGTAGTTTTGGTAAGACTTTACAACAAGGTTACATTTGGTAACTTGTAACAAACTAACAATGAAAAATAATTTCAAAACATTTAATAATCTTATTAATGTTGATTTCAACATTAAAATCAGAATGATCTATTAATATTTATTTAATAGACCTGAGCTAACATGTACTAACAATGAACAGTTGTATTTTTAACGTTAACCAAGATTACTTTCTGCTGTAACAAATGTATTGCTTTTTGTTTTTGTGTTACAGTTTTTAATGTGTCTGTACAGTTTATATTAATGTTTATTTGAGTTTTTGTCATTTTAATACATCAAGTTAATCTAAATAAAAAAAGTTGCCCAATTAAATTAATAATAATAATAATAATAATAATGATAGCAATTATTCCATTAGATATTTATGTAATTTTTTTTTACACTTTATTTTAGGAGATTATACAGTTTATTATCTATATTCTGAAGATTTTTACTGAAGGGTTTGTTTAAATATAGTTCAAATGATTCATCTAACATTGTATTCCTAAAAACATGATGCAAATTCATTTTTGGCTGATTTATGAAATAATAATCATAAAAGAGGAGAGATATTTAAAATAAACAAGACTTTTGGCTTTCATTCAAGACATATTCAAGAGTGTTTTGTTGTCATCAGACCTCATCTCACCTCTTGTGCTGACAGAAAGTGAATGTGCAACAGCTTTCGTTCGCTGTCAACCAGCGGCAAGAAAGTGACTGTGACATCGTCATCTGTGTTCAAGTTGGCGCCCGCGCCTCGATTATCGTAGCCATCGTTCTCCATGGCAACCAAGGCAGAAAAGTGTCCTCGCGTATAACCCAGGGCTATAGGGCTCTTCCAGCAGAAACTCTGCTCCCATAACAGAGGCAGATAAACACCTACAAGAAAACAACCAAGGCAAAGAGTAATTACAGAAACTCTGTGACTGACACTGTGTTTGAAGTCAGCAGAGTGTTGACAGAGATATATGGACTGTTTCTGCTGGCAATAACAGCCTATCAGCAGCAGATATAATAGATCACAAGGATGATTAAAAGTTCATAAGAGCAGCATTTAAAAACTTTTAAACGGATAACACTTGTTAATTATTAACTACTACTTTTAACTTAATAAATGAAAAAAAAGAGAAAATTCTGTCATTAATCACTCACCCTCATGTCGTTTCAAACCGTAAGACACAAGATATTTTTGGTGATATCAGATATCCATACACAGCAATACAAATGAAATGATCCCAGATCCAGAAACATAGTAAAAATATCAGTGAAACAGTCCATGTGACATTAGTGACTTTTTTTTCTCACGTCTCCCACCGCATGCTCTCTGAAGTATCCCAACGTACGTGTACACTTTCCTCTAGGTGTAAACAGACGCAGATTACGCACATGCCCCATGCTTTCCCCCGAATGTAAACAAGGCTGATAATGCCAAATACGTTAAAGCTTTGTATGTGATACTCTCGAAAATGGTGGAAGACATAAGTCATGGAAGACGAATGGTGTAAATTATGTTCTTTTTTCTTTTCTTTGCACAAAAAAAGGATTCTTCTAGAGTTACAAAACTACAGTTGATCCACTAATGTACATGGATTTTTTACCAGTGTTTTTACTATGTTTCTGGGCCTGGATAATTTCAGTTGTGTTGCTGTCTATGGAGGGCCAGATAGCTCTCTGATAACATCAAAAATATCTTTATTTGTGTTCTGAAGTTAAATGAAGGTCTTACGGGTTTGGAATGACATGAGGGTAAGTAATTAATGACAAATTTTTCATTTTTTTTTTTCATAACCCTTTAATAGTCAGTGCGGTAGTTGTTAAGGTATTGGGTAGAATTAGGTATGTAAAATAAGGCATTTATATGTCCTTAATTAATACTAATAAATGGCTAATATTCTAGTAATATGCATGCATAGTAATAAGCAACTAATAGGTGTAACTGTAAAATAAAGTGTTGCCAAAAAGTAATAGCTAAATCTATTACATATATATATATATATATAAACAGTAATGTATATATCTGTCTATATCTATCTGCCTATAGTTAGTGATCAGAGGCCAATCTGTTTTTCTACATAAGAGAAACAGCCATTGCAAAATAAAATGTAAATATCTACCCTCTAGTGTAGCGCATGTACAAATCACACTAACCCTGAAAGCGTGTGTATCCCAGTGTCTCTCCCCTGAAGCTCTTGTAATATTTCACACCGTACACTATGATAGGTCTCCGAAGGATGTGTGCCAAGACAAACACGTGCGTCTGCTCTAAACTTGCACCCGGCTGCAGGAAGATGATACAAGAACATCAAGACAAGAGAGCCACAATAACATGTTAAACAACTTCTTTGTTTTTCCAGGGAAACCTCAATGCTGCGTTTCCCAAACCCATCTGAATATTTCATTATAAAAAAATCATGAAACAGCATATGCAACTCATTTTACTTTAATAATTTGACATGTTGGTAATCGATGATGCATTTAAAGCAAACAAAAAGAGAAACTGTTTAGAGTTGGAGTAAATGGTTACATGTTGATGAAAGCATACAAAGAACAACATTATGATTGGTTGGAATACCATGCACTGATGAATCATTCACAGTAAGAAAAGTGTGTATTCTGAAAGTAAATATACAGAGTTTTGATGCCATGTTGACATGAAACTGTCAAAATCTTCCATAGATCTGTATGGAAACAAGCAACTAATGGAAACAGTGCTATAAAAAGTGCCCATTGCTCACAATGCTCAGACATCTGTTCAGCCCTCTCGGGTGGGATGTGTGTTTCTATGAGTCAACTGCAGCTATCTCAGTCGGTGGTGAGATCCCAATGTTTTCTCATCTGGTTGCTTACCTGACTGGCTAATGACAGTATAAAGGCCCAGTCCTCCTGCCATTGCTCCTCCCGCAGAGAAAAATGCAAACCAAAGCTCTGGGAATACCAGGACTCCCACTCTTTCCAGCGGGTGTAGAACCTGGAAAACACATGGAAATCCACAGATGCAAAAATAACATTAATGACCAGATTTACTGAAGAAAACATGCAGTGCATCCTTGCAAAACACTACTAGGGCATTCTGGGTAGTTAACTTGACTCAGGGTCATTACAATCAACTAAAAAAAAGAGTTTCTGAAGGGTTTTATGAAGGTTTATGAAGTTTTAAGAAAATGTAAAGAATAAATTGAATGTAACACATACACCAATATACTCTCTAAATGTAAATGTCTTTAGTTGGCATAAATTCAATGTTTGAAAAGACAATACAAACATATCCACTACTTATATTCTCATATTCATTACTCTCTTATATATATATATATCAAAATTATTCTATTAGTTATTTTGTTAATATTCTATAGTTATTCTATTAATGTCCAGTCTTACCAATGAGAGCAGTCGTGTAAGCTATCGTTGAGGCTTTTTCTGAGGACAGAGTCTTTGTCGTAAATGCCCCACGTGGCCTGTAACACTGAATCCAGAAGGCAATCTCCAGCAGTCCGGTTCCACAGAGCATAGAGCCGGCTGTCCAGACGCGTGCCCAGCTCAAGAGACCAGTTGATGATGGGAGACTCCTCTTCCAGCTCTGAGCACCAGAAGAAATCAGATTCTCAGTGCTTTTTTAATGCACATCCAGTTATAAATTGTGTTCCCGCTAGCTGCACCTTGCTCTTTAGGGATGCAACAGAAATAGACCGGCATTTTCTAGATCAGATTCTTCTCAACTGGTGGATCATGACTCAAATACAGGCCACGGGCTTGTTCTGATACTAAATGCAAATAACAAAATTCAACTAACTGTATAATTGGGGCAGCAAAATCACATAGGTTGATTAATTTTTAAAAGGTCAGACAAAATGCCTCCCATATCTTTTCATGCTGATTTCAAAAGCTATGCCCCTAAACTTGGCACAATTGTACTGGTTAACTTAGTAGAAGCTTAGATGTGTACAGGGTATACATTTTCCAAAACTATGAAAACAATTATGCAAGGTGAAAGAAATTACAACCCCTATGCAATAAATACAGGGCTTTTTTTTTTGCAAACAAGCCAACTTTGTGATGAGTTTACCATCAAAACATCCATTGTCCTGAAGTGAAACCAGTTGAGGAACTAGTTGAGTGTTTTAATGTGCTTGCCATTTATTCTGGTTTAAAGTATAAAATACATGCTAAAAAAAAAGAGACGCTTCACCTTTTTGTACATCTCGATCCAAGACCTCGTCAAACAGTTTTTCTTGAACATTTGGAGGAAGGTCTTCAATATCTACAAAAAACAAAAGCGGGACACATTATGAATATTACAGCCTATTTATTTATTATTACTCATTTTCATAAGGGTTATTATAGTTTTTATATTACTAAATGGTAAAAAATTTATCATTAACTTAAAAAAATCATTTATTTGCCAAAGGAAATTCATCATGTATTTAATATGAAATTAAAAGTAAAAAAAAAAATAATAATAAAAGTGATTGCAGAAAATATAATTATAAACTAATTCAAAATAACAATACATTTTTTAAATATAAAAACAACATTGCTTTTCATTATGCTTGTATTTATTGAATTATTGAATGATTCAATTATTTCCTGATATTTTATGTTGTCTGCTAAATGTTTTGTCAAGGTGTATTTCAATTCATATTTTAAATATCATGATGTTTACCTTTTTTGGTGTGAAAATTCTGTGGTTTATTTAAGAATTTAATTAAACATTTATATTTATAATGAAAATCTAAATTTGAATGTTTTTGGAAGGGTTAGGGTTAGGGTAAAATATCTTAACTGTATTTTAAGGTGAAAGTTTAATTAGACTTATTTTAGTATCATCAGTATTTTCTTTTCTTTTTTCTTTTGCAACTTGTAATTAAAGTTTATTTTATTTCAAGAAACATAAATTATTTAATGGTTTCGGCTAGAGTTGACTTTAATAACCCTGGCTGAAATACCACAGACAACCGGCCCACTCGGAGTAGGCTGTGGTGTGAATGTGTGAGATCCTGCTGTAGGATGGAAAGTTTGGTCTTCAGAAAAAGTGAGTGATCACCTGCTGGTAACGTGAAGGTGACAAGATCTGTGAAGAAGTAACAGGGGAACTCTCCTTTACGCCTGTGAAGTGCTGCTGCCACCTCTCTGCGTATCTGTTCTGTTAACTCAGGACACACCAGAGCCGGTATACACTTCGCCGTCTGCTGAGACACCTGAAATACATTCAGAGACATAATTTAACAATATCACACTATGAGACGAATTTTCTGTTTATGCACTTAAAAACTCTGACCTCCGTAAGCAGCACCGCAAGCATGTCCTGTCTTTGAAAGCGGATTGCTAGATGCACCAGAGTAAAACCGGCATCGAACGCAGACGGACGGTTGAGAATTCGTACCTCGTCTGCGGTCAGCTGACGTGCGATATCACCGCTGGATGCCTTGTACGCCTCCACGGCGGCCAGATCCCCCTCCACTACACCTGATGAGGCATGTGTTAAATATGAGTGGGCTGACTTCCTCCTTCACAACTCTTTGAGGTTGCAGTATATATTTGTGATTCAATTTTTATCAGACCTATAGAAGCTATAGGCATTTCCCAGAAGAGAGTGACGCTGCTTTAGAGATCAATGATTTCATACTCTGATCCAGAAAAGCAGATCTCTAACAGAAGCGTTCCCTAGTTGCAAAGCCCACGAGACAAAATCTGTCAGTTTGCATCAAACCATGCGCATGCAAACCGTCTCCCACAGGCTTAGTGATGAAAATAAAGGTTTGATACCAGCTTATATCAAAGGATTCGGAAATTCACTTTGAATTTCTGCTTCGCGTCGCAGTTAAACACGCCAATCAAATAGTTAGCCAAAGGAAAAAGATATTGCATCAAGTCACAAAAATGATGTGTACACTTAGGGCCAGTTCACACCGCACAGACAAACGCCAACAGACCAGTTGGCTGTTGCCTTTAGAAACTTATAAAAAAATAAGTCATGTTCACACTGCTACTGCTTGTGCATACGGCCCAGAATTTGGTGCTACGCCGCTGATGATCCTATATTCACAATCCAAATTGTACTCTTATTAATGTATTTGTGTGTCATTATTCACATGAAAAGACGGTCAATAAAACAAAAGCAGGTGTGGGTGAAGCCTAACTCTAAACTTTAACTTTAAAAGTCACATCTGATAATTTATATAATACTTTTGACACTAGTAAACTACATTAGTTATCATTAACTACCTGTAACAATTGAAATACATAGAAAATTAATAAATCAGTTATAATCTAACTACTTTCTAAAATCAAAAGTTGTATGTTAAAGTTACCTAATGCATCAACATGGTCTTTTTAACATTTTAAAAGAATATTAGATAATATCCATAATATATTATTCATTTTTAATGTGAGATTAGCTGTTGGATTATTGTTCAGAAACTGATCTTGTTGTAAATGGGCTTAGTTTAAACCAGGACTAGGCATTAGTTAAATTAAGATATTTAAGCAACTTTTACAAAAATGCCTTATAAGAAAATATTAC
>JAUCMT010000036.1:1423343-1455151 GCA_032357475.1 Enteromius thamalakanensis
AGCTGTTTTCTATATGAATGTTACGTCCACACCAGGCTCCACCCCCTCACATCTACTCAGCAATCTCAATCACCAGAATTCTAATTCCCCTCACCTGCTGTCCTCACCTGCTACCCATCACCTGCACCACTAAAATACCACACCAGCCAGCACATCCACTGTCCAAGCTCGTTCTCTGTTAGCGGACTGTTCCTACAAACTCCTGAAAGCTTTGACATACCTATGTTCTTACCTGTTTCCCCTGTAGTCTGCTCCATGATCCTCGGTGTATCCTCCAGTCTCCGTGATCCTCGGTGTGTGGTGGTGTTCTCCTGTGCTCACTCTCAGTTCATCTCTAACCTGACAGAAAGAATAAGAAAGACTTTTTAGTTCTCGTTTGAAGATCCCTTTGTTGGAATTGACTATTTGTTATATGTACCTTATTTCGCCAGTGGCTTCTCATCCTGTAAATAAATATATAATTTTCACCTTACCTCTGTGTCGGTCCGCTTCCTAACAATGAACACATATTAAAATGCAATTCACTTCATGTGATCAAAGCTTAATTTTCAGGTTTACTACTCCAGTCTTCAGTGTCACATGATCCTATCTTTCTAATGTTCAAAAAAGAACAGCATTTATTTAACACCTTTTGTAACATTTAAAAAAAAAAAAAAAACATTTACTCTTAATTTTGTTCAATTTTTATGCATCCTAGAAAAATTATGTTTAAAGACTGTACATGCTGCAGAATCATGCAGCCCGTCAAACAAACATCTTCTGTTTCTACAACAGTCTTTGATTACACAGAATCAAACGGCACTGTAGCTCATTTTAAAAACAGCTTTATGAAATCTGGGGAAAACTCAGTATTTCACTCAGTGTCTGTGTTGATGTTGAATGTCATCCAGAGGATGTGGTTTCCCATCATTTATAAACCAGTATTTCAGATCTCAAAGCGGTTCAGGTCATACGCTGATATAACTCATGTTGTGTTGCCCATCTCTCGTTCAGTGGAAAAGATTTGCACACCATACAAAACATAATCGCGCAGCTCATAAACAGCCACGTTAGACTAATTATTTACAGGCTCCATTAAAGAATAAGAGTTCTTTTCCTGTGACCGTTTGCAGGTTTCCCCGACTGACTGCTGCCAGTGTTTTTACTGTGGAAAAGGCCCTGTAGAGTCTCTCGTCTCACTGATGTAGGAATATCTCGAGTGCCTGCCTGTAAAACACTAATTGCTCTTCCTGATCCCTCTTTATAACACTTTTACTGCCATTAACACAAGAAACGGGTGGAAACACAAGAGTTTCTTTATGTTCTGGTGATCAGATCTTCTGAACGGGAAGTTTATCTTGATGTCTCACCATGTTTTGTTATAAGACTAGAACCTACTGGAAAGTCCAGCTGAAACCAGCTTTAGGTAATAGCTATGTTTACTAGCTGGTCTACGTTGGTTGAGCAAGAGATCTTGGCTGGAAAGATCAAGTCAACCCATTTAAGGGTGGTCAAGCTAGGTTTTGGAATATCAGATCAGCCACACACTTTTTAACCTTCTTAACCAGCTTGGACCATCTGCAAAAATCCACCAAGACCAGTTAGAGTAATAGCTGGTCCAAACTACTTTGGTAGCTGGTAGTTCCTCTTGTTAACCAGCTTGGGTCATCTTAATAAGTCCTTAAAAACAAGTCTTAACGAGTGGGACTACCAGTTGGTGGGGACCGGGTTTTGCAGCTAGACTGTCTTGAACCACCAGAAACCAACTTAAATATTCAGCTAAAACCATTTTAAGATAACAGCCATGTTTTAGATTATGTTTTTAGCTGGTCTAAGCTGGTTAGGTGTTTGAGCAGCAGGTCCTGGCAGGAAAGATCAAAGCTGGTTTATGTGGTTAACCAACAAAAGCCCATCTAAAGGTGGTCAAGCTGGTTTTCAGAAGTACAGTAGTTGGTTTCTGATGACTCCTAATTGTCTATCAGATCAGCCACACCCACATCAGCTGGTAATCCCTCTTGTCAACCTTCTAAACCATCTTGGGCCGGCTTAAAATATCCAGTCAAACCAGTTTAAGCTAATGTTTTAGCTGGTGTAAACTGGTGTATGTGGTTTACCAACAGATCCTGACTGGAAAGAATCTAAAGGAAGTGTATTTTGCTTATATATATATGTGTGTGTGTGTGTGTGTGTGTGTACAGCATACTGACTAGAAACAAGACAGTGTTAAAAACTAAGTACACAAGTAGTTAAAGTAAAGCAATATGTTTGATGAGGACACATAGGCATCATTTTGCTGTCCCAATAGAAGACTTTCTCACTCAATAGTTGCCGTAGGCGTCGTGTGGTACTGTCTGTTTGGTTGTGGTGTCCTGAATGTGAACTCTCAGGATGGATGACATTTGGGCTTTTACCCAGCTGCCTTTCCGAACACTCTCTTAGACGACTGGCAAATACAGTACGACCAAAACACATACAGAAACACGCAAAGGCCTCGTTTTTGTCTCATCTATGCAGTGCTGAAGAGCTGACAGAGCATTTCCAACCAGCGGGAAATCAGGGTAGTATTAACGAAAAGACGGTTCACCAACCCGCTTTCCGTTTCCCACTGGATGGAAGTCCTTCATGCTTCAAGACCAACAACGAAAAAGTTACGTAATCCATTTCCAGACTCTCAGCAAACAGCATCCTCTGAAAATATTCATGCTCTATTAATAAACAAACTCAGATGCACTGAAAGATGTTTGTGTGGCATGTTCAGAATCATCACAATCATCTCCTCGACATCGAGAGGAAACTAAATGAAAGCATGAACACCTGTCCCGCGTCCAAACTAAACCAGCACGACATCAAAGCCCAGTGTTTGTGGTGACTGTGACTGACCTGTTTGCTTTAATGTCCGCCAGACGTGTGTTTTACCTGAAACAGCATGGAAAATAAAAGCATGTGTGAGGAAGGTGAATGCGGCGCTCATGTCACACGTTTCAGTAAGTGTTTACATCTGTTTTTGATCCAATACAGCTTGTTTTGAAAGTGTTTTTTTATTTTAAATGATTCCATTACACTTGTTTTGATTTTAAATGTTCTCAAAACAAAGCATAATACCAATAAAATTTACTCCAAAGCCCAAGATACTCAAAGTACATCATTTCCTATTTTAAATTTGTGCAATTTTTAAAAGCTCAGGTTTCAAAACAGAGGAGTGGACAGCGGAAAATATTAAGATGTTTGTGCTTGTTGGCCAGGTGTGTGCTTGTTTGTACTCAGTGGGATGTGTTATTTCTCTGATCAGTAATCTGGGTGGATTTCCTCAAGTGAACAATAACAAAGGTTCAGACATAACACTAAATATATATCAAATATACATCAAACGCCTCTAAAAAACATTGTGGTTATTCCTTAATGGGATTCCTTGATGTCTCTTTCCAAAAACTACAAATTAAATACAAATACATGTAACATATAAAGCTTACAAGACAGGCCAACAATGAGTGTTGTGAACTATAGTAAATGCTTCTTTAAATGACATTACATATGCTTGCATGTGCTTTAAAAGTGTGATTTTAGACAGAAATGGCATGTAAATGTTAGACATAGATCAAGTCTTTATATGAAGATTGTTGTGGGTAAATTTTGCATCATTTATGTCTTATCTGCAAATTTATTAATGAAAAAAAGCAATGTTCTTCCTTATAACTTTTGCTTTGTTTTATAATACGCATATCTAAACATTATTCTTGTAAAAACTGTCAAGTTGGATGGTAAACGTTGGTGGACAGCCTTTTTTATGTCTCTCCAGAGATGCTCAATTGGGTTTAAGTCAGGGCTCTGGCTGGGCCGTTCAAGAACAGTCACGGAGTTGTTGTGAAGCCACTCCTTCGATATTTTAGCTGTGTGCTTAGAGTCATTGTCTTGTTGGAGAGGCTTCCATCAGGCCACTCTGAAGCAGGTCGACTGTGATGGTAAAGTGACTTTTCAAATCGTTTTTTCCTTTGTGGGGTTCAGGAGGGTCAGTTTGTCATGGCAGCAGTAGTAATGAACTTGCTCAATACCTCAATGTCCTCAAGCTTTAACCGCATTGATGATTGAGGTTAAGGGTTAACACTGTATTGATCAGAAACAAGTCAAAACTGTCCTGCAGAAATGATGGACAGTTAAAAAGTGCTTCCACAAACATTCAGTAGTAATAGGGCCACAGCAGGGCTCATTGTGCTTTGACATCATGTCACATGTGATAAAATACATGTGCATTACTATAGTAAAGAATGGTGTGTAAAACTGCATGAGCTATAAAGCCACATCAATTATTTTGTCAGTCAGCATTTAAGCTGGTTAGGTGAACTAATTTTAATATTAATTCAAATTCATATGCTCTGGTCTGTGGGAGTATTTGGAGAAACCCTTTGAAGCATATATTTAGCTTTTCAGTTATGCACTTTAACTTTAGCCTTAAGTTAGTCAATTAGTCTACGTTTGTCATTTTGTCTTCACAGAATAGCATGATGAACAAGGACACATTTATTTTCTAGAGAAAATAAAACTACTTTATGGAAATGCTAGCCTCACAGGGTCTCTATGACCCTCATATGTATAAATAAAAGCATGTTTCTGCTGACTCACACAGGATTTTGCTCTCGGCTCCTTTCAGAAAGTGGATCCCAGAAAACATGTAGACGTGTCTTGACTGTGATTTCTTCCCTTATTTTAAAATGCTGAGGGCTTGTTGTCCCAGCCACACTCTTTGCAGAATTAAATATCAGCTTTTTGATATATACTACTAAACTTGATTAAATTTGATATTCAGTCTTTCAACTTGTACGGTAGTTATATATTTATGTATAATTCTATTTAATATTTTTACTAAAAAAAAAACAAGCTACATTTTCTGGGTACTCAAAAGCAAAAGGGGGGGGTTTGCTCATCCACCACATTTATTCAGTGATATTCACAGGAGAAATTAACTGTGTTTGCTTTTTTTTGTTAAACATTATGTAAATGGACTGTAAAACAGTGACCGAAAAAAGGCACTATGAATAATAGAAGAAAAGTCTTCTTTCTTCAAAATGGTGGATGTCACAATTTGTGAGGTCTTTGCTTAGGGTTAATAAATTATTAAAGTCCACTGGATACTTCACAGACACAGTCGTCTCTGATTTGACCATCTATCATGCAGCTTATTGGATGTGTAAAGCTATAATTATATTTGTATCTGTGTAGATATTGTTATGTGCTTCTGGCTGTGGGTTTAGGAATTATTAAGGTGCATTTATAGATCTTAAACCTTTAAATGACAAAATATTAAATATTAGTTAGTTAACATCTGATGCAGTACAAATGTACAAATTAAAGTGAAGTCCCAATAAGATTTTTTGTTTGAAGGCAAGACGTCTTTAGCTGATGTTTGTACTGAAGCTGTTGCTATCTGAGCATGGGCTGTCTCGTCTGACCTCAGCATCTGGTGTAGGTCAAGGTCAGAGGATACAGAAGCAGAAGGGAGTGAGTGGATGTGATAGATACAGAAATGTTCTGCCAGGAACGCTGCTGCAGGTGTATGACTCTGAAGGCTAATGAACTGTGAGCTGGCAGCTTTTTTTTCTCTATCATTCCTCCTGCAGCCTCATTCATTACTGTATAGGCTCTCCGTGAAGACTCCAGAAGACTCTAGCATAATGGTGCTTAACTTGCCAGAACATGCACACTTTCTTCAGTAGGTGTAAAATCAAGTTCACCGTTCAGTTTCTTAACAGTAAAGTTGACTCAGAAATGACTATCTACTGAAAATGTACCCAGAGGCCATCTAAGATCTAGATGAGTTTGTTTATCATCAGAATATTCAGCTTTACATCACTTGCTCACTAATGGATGCTCTGAAGTGAATGGGTGCCGTCAAAATGAGAGTCCAAAAATCATCACAATAATCCACAAGCAATCCATCAGTTAATGTCTTGTGAAGTGAAAAGCTGTGTGTTTGTAAGAAGTTTTAACTTCTGGCTAAAACACCAGTGAAAATGTCCATTACTTTTTTACGTCCTCTCTCGCAGCAAAATCATATTTGTTTAGAACTGGTTTGATTTGTTTAGACTATAGGATTTTTATTTTGATGGAAGCAATAGTTGCAAGTTAAACATTTTCAGATAATGCTGTTTAATGCTGTAAAATTCATTAAAATAGACTGGAGTCATTTGGCTTACGGGTGAATTGTCATGTTTTTATCAGCTGTTTGGGCTCTCATTCTGACGGCACCCATTCACTGCAGAAGATCCGTTAGTGAGCAAGTAATGTAATGTAATTTACTCAAAACTGTTTTTCACCCAAATCTTGGATATGCGGTAAAATATTTTCAGCAAATGTAATTTTTTAGGTGAATTATTCCTTTAACTATGCTATTACATTACAGCTCTGTTCGCATAAAAATGCTTTGGAGCAGGATTTTTATGCAAATGTAAGACAGCCACTTAAGATTTAAGATTTAAAACGATGTAGTCTTGACAGAGTGTTACTTAGAGTTCTGTATTGCATGTCGAAAGCTCATGTAATTCTATCAGAATTGAATGCTCCCGAATAAACCGCCTTATCCTGATGTCTTTTTTTCATTCCACTTTAGTTTTTGCTTCGTTTCTTGAAGGTGTGTGGTACATTTTAGAAGGGGGGCAAATGTCTTCAACGTATCTGCTTGTGGATACAATTAATAATTCAGTGGATTTGGGACAGAGCCCCAGAGAGAAGAATGCTACCTACAGAGAGTTTCAGGCTTTACACTGTATTTATAAGCAGGGGTTCTACTGTAGACTTCTGTAGACTGTCTTTCTCCTGTTTGACATTGTGAAGTGACACAGCAGAACTAGATTGCTCACATTATAATCATCAAAGCGGTCTCATCTGCAGGCACACAATATTCATATCTCCTCTTTAATGGGATGTCTACCCAAAGGAAATGTTATTGATCGGAGGTTGCTCTTACTGAGCTTATGAGACTTAATTGAGTCACCAGTTATGTTTTAAGTATCTACTTTGTTTCAGATGTTTCTCTCAAAATTCCTTTGCAATTTCCATTGCACTTCAATAATTTTTTAACTTGCAAAAGTATTTTTTACACATTAATTGTGGATAGTTCTGTTGCATTGCTTGGCTCCCTCTCGTTACAGATGGGGTGTCATGTGGAAACGGCTCCTCTATAACTCAAATGATGCCAGTCATAGTGAATCACAGCCTGACTGGAAATAGGTTTTAAATGCAGTTAGAAGGTTTAATGTGGGTGTTATGGGATTACTAGAGCCGCACTCTGTAGAGATTCAACTCAGCCACATTGCCATCATTCACTCCCAGTGCTGCTCTACACGTCTCTATTGATTCTGGTTCACTCGTTTATCTAAACCAGCATGAAGTATACCATCTCAGCTATTCACAGTGACTTCTGACCCTCAACCTCATTCTGATGCTAAATACTGAACTTTCTGCTTAAAGACTGCTGAGAATATGCACAGTCACCTTCTGATATTTGATGACATTGGCTCTGTTGTTGTTGGAGCTAGACCTGTCACGATAACAACACGATTTTTGTTGTGCGAAATATTGCCCCAAAAATAATTATGGCAAAAAATAAATAATAATTGCAAAAAGCTAAATTATTGTCATTTTAAGACCATTTTTATTTTACTGCTATTAATACAAGAACAAAGCCTGTTTAGGCCTTTAAATGTTAATTTTTTAAATAGCTCTCAGGAAAAAAGGTACAAAATCTCACTGGGATTGATACCTTTTTGAAAAGGTCTTTTGTACATGAATTACCCCTAAAATATTGGTATCTTAAAAAAATATTTTAATAAAATAAAATCTTTTTTATGAGCTTGTGGTATTTTTTCTTGAGATCTAAACTTTTTTTCTAAACTGACAAAGTAGTAGACCCTTTTAAAAAGTTCTCAATTTTGATTTATTATTTTTTGAATTTTTTCATATTTACATTTTTTATTTGGTTTCTTCATTTTATGAAGTTGATAGTCTGGTCTTCCATTAATATTTTAATTAAATTGTAATAATAATGTTTCCAAACAGGTTTCCCAAACATTTAGAACATTTTCAAAGTGGTGTCACATAGACGTGTATGATTTGTCAGGGCATCTATTTCAGTAATATCCATCAGCAGTGTTGAGGAAAGTTACTTTTAAAAGTAATGCATTCCAATATTGTGCTACTCCTTAAAAAAGTAACATTACTTAGTACATTACTTAGTAACTCTTTATCGAAAGTAATGCGCTACGTTACTATTTTGTGTTACTTTTTAAATATGGGCCGAGCTTGAGTGTTTGTTTTCTAATATAAGAAGCTCTATTTATAGCAAATGCAATAGCACTCCAAAAAGTGTCACGAATAAACCTCAGGCAGAAGAAAAAAAGTAAATTCACATCTGTAAAGTAAAATACAGAAGAAAGTTTAATACTCTTTAGAAATTAAAAAAAGAAGCACAGTCATTTTTGCTTGTAAGTATGGTTGAACTGAATAATCAAAGCTCAGCATTGGTTAATAAAATAGAATTAGATACATTTGTGTAATTTAATTATTGCAAGTGTGCGTCATATCCTGAGTTTATTCTAATTAATTTTGATGAATACTAAATCAGTTTTTTGAGAGTTAGATTATTAATGCACATTCATTGTGCTTTGCTACAATCTGTATTGTTAAAAGCGCTATATAAATAAAAGTGACTTGACGTGTCATTCACATTCAAAACTACACTGTATTCACTCACCACACACAATGCCTCTGTATTTCTGATTTCTCCCAACATGAGGTCAGGAGATTCAGTAAGCAGGTGGCGTTACATTTTTGAAAAAGTAACTCAGATATATAACTCTAAAATTAAAGAGTAATGTGTAAATGTACTATTTACAGGCAAAAGTAATATTACGTTACTCACGTAACTTGTAATGCGTCACCCCCAACACTGTCCATCAGGAATTTGTGGCAATTTGATTTGTGAACTGTAATAAATGAAATGAACTGTACATAATGTAAAAATAGATATTTCATCAGTGCTATTCAGCACACTGTAATCTAAAATGTGACCCTTTTTCTGGCTCACTCTTTCGGGATGCAGCTGCATTTGTGTACTTCATTGTGATTTCTATAGGTGTGAGATATGACTGTGTTCACTAAGAAGCAGGAGTTTGACCCATTTTGAGTTCTAACGGAGGCTGCAGCTCATTTCAGAGGATTTTGTGAAGTCAGCAGAACTGATGGCTGGTTTATTGAGTGCCTGGTATAATTAAGTAAAGCTTTTGGCTCTGGTTTGGACAGCAGCACATAAAAGGTCATTCTTCCATGTATTATTCATCTGCGGTTTATTGTTTATTTGCAATGACACTTTACTAGTAGTGTGAAAATAAAGCAGACAGAGTGACAGATGTGAATAAAAATAATTGTTTTATCAGCACATCAGATGGCAACAATTCATGGTTTGAGAGAAACATTATGGATAGAGGACTCGTATTTAAGTTTGAAGCATTGATTGAAAATGAAAACATCTTAATGATAGAAGTACAAACTCGCAGCTTTTTGCTTTGCATGACATGGACTTTGTCCAGTTAAGAGATCTTTTTGAGTTCAGTTTGTAAAGAGATTAACATAGAGCATGCAAATGCATCAATGCGTGTGCATGTCATGTTTTGAATAAGTTATGCATGCATATGATATGCTAATCACCTGTAAGGCCCTGTAGAATCCCTCGTGAACACTTGTTTGCATGCTCCCCTGATGTAGATGTGTGCCATCGTTTGTCGTTCTGTCACTGATGCGTTTGCAAACACATCTGAAATTATACTCTCTGCCCTTTCTTGTTGAATGTCAACTAATAAATCGGTTTGGACAGCTTTAACAAATACATGCAGATGAGCTGTAAATGCCAGGAAGCCATATTAGCTGAATAATTCATGGGATATCTGTGATGCTGTTGGTGGGGTGGCATTACTCAGTGCTGAAGCAGCATATTAACCAGACACTCAAACCGGATCGTTCAAGATATTGATTTCCAATCGTTGACTTCCCTGTTGCAGTGGCCTAGATTTTCAATGTTGGATAATAGCAGTGAGACATGATGAGTGTCAGATGACCATCAGATTTCTTTCTTTGTGCATGGTGGAAATGACCTCAGACGCTGATGTAATGACATTGTGTATGATTTAGGAAATGACCTCATCATGCATTATTCATAGGCATTTAGTGACTGGTACAGTAGCTAATGCAGTAATTACTGTAGTAGTGAGTTTGCATGGACACTGTATTGTAGAGTGTTACCAAATTGTTATTTTTCTTTATGACATAAACTGCAGAAGCAGAAATTCTGTTTGTTATATTCTGTTGAGTCATGGTAAATTCAGTTAAAATGTAAACAGAAAAAAGGATGTATTACATTTTATTGGTTTATGAATTCTCTGGGAGCTACAGGAACATGTTTAGTGTTAGCTTGATTTTTTAAAATGGCTTAATATTATAGTAGTATGAGATATAGCTGATTACTGCACAGAAGATAATCAGTCTGATCTGTTGAATTTTGAGTCCTGCTTTTAATATCAGTAGGCGGATGTTTTAAATTTCATTAGTGCTTGTAAATAAAATGTTTACGGTTTAAGTGCTATTTATTATATACTATATAGGATTCATTAATATTTTGAATTAGCTTTTAATTGAATATATAAATTAATTAATCCTATATACTGTATTAGTGCTGTCAAATGATTAATCACATTCAAAATAAGTTTTTGTTTACATAATAAAAGTGTTTATACTGTGTATTTTTATTATGCTTTATAAATACAAAAACTTGCATGTATGTATTTATGAGAAATGTGTTGTTTATGTTAAATATATCTATCTATATAAAATATATTAATGCATACATAACAAATAGACAGTTTTTTGAATGCGATTAATCTATCTATTCTACACACACACACACACACGTCTGTTTAGCTTTATTTTTAGTTCAGGTTTAGTCATTTTATTATGATATTTAGTTAACAATAAAAAAGTATCATTTATATATTTTAAGATATTGACTATTATTTGACTATTATCATGTTGCCATGGAAAATAGCATGTGTTGCTGAAATGGCAGTATGCACATAATCTTCACTGTAAGTGATGTGAAAGAGTTGATCCGGGATTAAACAGAGTATGATGGAGCTTGAAAACATCTTAAAGGGCTTTGGTTACATAGGGTTCTATTCCCAGTGGGATCAATATTTCAGAGTTTTTTTAAACTTTAAATGAGAAACTTTAAATGAGTGCTTTAAATGAGATTTTAATTATAAATGTGTAACAGGAAAAATGCATGAGGTTACTGATGATTAATTTTTGTTTTAATAAAATGCTCTCTGCAAATATACTCAAGTCTAGAGGATTTCAGAATTGTAAGCCCAACAGCATATATGCATTCTGTAGGGTTTACTGTTTCCTGAACCAGCTGCAGTGTTTTGTAACTCCCTAACACGAGAAATCGTTTTCTTTCAATGCTTTTCTAATACTTTATGAGAGCCCCTTTACATGCTGTCATGTATGAGATTTGCATTCGAAATGATCTCTGACTTTCCATATTGAACTAAATCTGGCAGCTCTTTTAATATTAATGGGTGTTGTGCACTCATACTACCGTGTTTTTGTTTCCTTTTCCAAACAGCTAAACCAAAAAGGCCTGTCCTCAGGATCACGCTTTGTTTCATTATGAATGTTGCCGTATCACCGATGGCCAGTGAGGCGTCCTCTCCTATGATAACCTCTGTGACTCCCACCCTGGACCCCGGCCCTGATAAACACGATGATCCGTGTGGGCCCAGCATCAGCAGGGACGAGCCAACCCAGAAACAAGATCCCTATCGCAGGTACCAAAAACCCCCTCCTCTCCACACAGGGGCCGACTGGAAGGTGGTTCTGCACCTGCCAGAGATCGAGACCTGGCTGAGGACCACGACGGAGAGAGTCAGAGACCTCACACACTCTGTGCAGCAAGACAGCATCAACAGACACGTGGATGTGCACCTGGTACAGCTGAAGGTAAGAGTACATGCTTGATTCTGGTGGGCCAGTTGCAGCATTGAGGAGACCAATACTTTTGTGTAATAATGATGCTGAATGTATCCATGGCAATTTAATAGTACTATATATATGTCTGTTCAGAAGTTTGGGGTTGGTAAATAATCACCTGCTCACCAAGGCAGTAAAAACAATACATTAAGAATTTTAAAATACTATTTCACTTTAAAACAACATTTTTAAACTTTTAAATGTTGAACCAAAGTGTACAGTAAAAGTAACCTGAATTATAGATTATTATTAATATAAAAATGCATTGCCTTTCCAATATGTAGAGCTATTTTTGTAACAGAATCTCAAAGCTAATCTACTGGATCATTTCAGCTCATTTAACTATTTCATTACCATTGCATTTATTTGCAAGTAGCTGTTTTTCTACATTGTCAGGGCGTATTTTGTTAGAGCAGCGAGCACATTGTCCAAAATGTACATTTACCAAGCATCAAATAAATGTGTTTTCAGAAATCTCTTACACTTTTTAAGATTCATGTTCTCAATGTCCCAGCCGTTGGCAGGTGTGGTACAATAATAATGTCTGGACTCTGCATGGACCCTAAATGATGAAAAACTACATGCCTATATTCCAGTCTTTCAGTCGAACCATTAACAGCGCCGCAGCAGTCCATCTTAGATGTCTGGTAATGAAGGGATCGACTATAAACACAGCTTTGACTTTAAAAGCCATAATGGATATTAGAGGTAGATATGATGTGGATCAATCATTGAGCTCAGATTCCTTTCCTTGACTCGACTTGCTGGATCTTTTTTAGGTTGGTGTTGCATTGATAGTAGATCTATAAATATATATGTGCATGCCTATTATTATATATCATTTTTTGGATCACACTTTATATTAGGTGCCCTTAACTACTATGTGCTTGCATCAAAAAATAAGTATAATGTATTTATTGTGTTCATGTTGTATTGCAAGACACTTTTGCTGCAGGCTTGGTGCTGTGGGTAGATTAAATGGAGGATGTAAGGGGAGGATCAACAGTGTAAATATAAATGTAATTACATATAGGTATTATTATTTTTTTTATAAATGAAAGTATAATGTTAAACATGTATGTACCAGTACACAGTAGTTAAGGCCACCATATATTAAGTGGGACCTTTTTTGCACTCCAGATTTTAATTTCTTTAATTATTTGTTTTCATCAGTTCGTATAACTCAGTGTGGGAAACCCCAGTCTATTGCACTAGGAGCCATATATTTGATGACTGAATGAAATCCCATATCATTAAGTGTTTGATTCGGCGATGATGAGATCATAGTGAGAGTTTCACAGTTAGAGTCACAGCTGAGTCCCTCTGCTCTACTTTGAGATTAAAAAAACGATTACATATCACCGTCAGGAAGAAAGAGGTTTCAGTAACATCGCAGTTTTCCTGCTTGTGTTCTCATTTCATCTTTTGTGTTTGTTGAGGTTTAGTCAGAACAGTGCGCTCAGCAGTCTTTAATTAGACGTTCACCCTCTCAGTGTCTTTATCAGGCAGAATAAGGTCTGATTCATGGTGTTACGGCTCAGATAAACAGCTGCTCACATCGTCATGAGAGCCCATTCAAAGAACCAGAGGATTGCTTTGAAACCGAGACAGAAGGAAGTGTTTTAACCTCAAAAAGCAACACGCTTTAGTTTTAAATAAGTGAAAGGGAAAAGGAAACCGGCTGTGTCACAGTTCCTCTCGGCGAAGTCTATGCATTATTAATGTGTTACAGGAGTCTCTTCTTTAACTGAACGTGTGTCACAGCCGCTGGAACGGGATCTTTTGGCTTCCTCTCTTCCTCCAACATTGCAGTTGTTCATTTGTCTGCTGCTCTGTGTTGTTAAATAACACTCTGCATTCTCTGGTGTCACAGCGTTTTACAGCCAGTCTGAGAAGCTGCCTTTCCTCTTAATAAATCATGTGAGAGGCTTTTAGAAAGAGTGTGTGTGTGTGTGTGTGTGTGTGAGTGAGTCTCTGAAGCAGAGCTTTTCTCTCACTGCCCAGTTAAATCTTTATAGCTGTATGAAATTAGGTTGTACCATTAGGCTATTAACAATCAAATAAAGTCTATTCTGAACAGTTTGAATGTAACTTACGTAAATTAAGATTGTAATTTATTTTTTAGATAGGACATGTTTTATAGATTTAATAGCAAGTATTGCTCCTTCTTTTTCCTTCTTCTTATATTTGGTTGGCTGAGCACCGTTTTCTGCTTTTTTTTGTGGACTGTTATAAAACCTTCTTCTCTCTCTCTCTCTCTGTTGATGCTTTGTGTTGTTGTTTGTGAAGAATTCTGTGTGTTTCTTGCTGAATCCAGTGTTATTTTGAGGGGGTGACTGAAGGCTTTGTGTTCAGTATCAGCAGACAATGAGTCAGTCGGGCAGCACACATCTGCTTCTCCATGAGAGGCCACAGAGATCAGCACAGACTGATACTCCTACACTAGTGCGCCTCACATTCAGGCTTCCTGCGAGCTTCCTACTGAAGCTCAACATACAGGGCCACCGGTTCTTCATTGTGTGCACTTTGATTTTTTAACTGTGCTTTCAGTATTTATTATCATTGCTGAAAAATGCATTATGTCAACAATCATACGCTTTCAGGAGGAATTATGAGGCAATTACTGATGATCAAAACATATTTTCAGTCTCTCAGAAATGGTCACACGTCTCTTCTTCCTTGTAAAATTAATAATTTAGCATTTTTTCAACTGTAGTGGGTAGGTGTTCATAAACTATATATTGGCTTTGACTTTCATGCATACAGCGCCATCTAGTGGAGATCAACATTAATGGTTAAGAGTCTGAATCAGTAAGATTTCCTTAAAGAAACTAACACTTTTTTCATTAAATTGATCAAAAGTGACAGTAAGTCTTTTGTAATGTTACAAGACATAATTGCTGTCCTTTTTAACTTACTGTTTATCAAAGGGAAAGAAATCAATGTCGTGGTTTAATATGGAGAAATAGACAAACTACTATAAACTGAGTTATAAACTTATTGTTAACAAGAAATGTTGGTGTAACAAAATGATTTTTCAAGGATCATGTGACACTAAAACAGATGCTGAAAATTCAGCTTTTTGCATCACAGGAATAAATTACATTTTAAAATATTTACAAATAGAAAACCAATTTTAAATTGAAAAATATTTCAATTGAATGTTAGGTTTGTTTTCATGTATTTTTGACTAAATAAATGCATTTGCAAGCTAAATATATTTTTTACATAAAAAAAAATAATTAAATTTGCTTATGCGTGTCTGTTTTGTGTAATGTAGCCTTTATATATATGAGATTACATGATGATGTCATATGCAAGTACATCACTGTTACTATCGCCCAAAAGATGGCATCACTAACAAAGACTCATGAGAGAACATCAAGATATCAGTCACTGGTGCATGGATAGATAAACAGAACTGGTTCTAAGAGGAATTTTCTGGTTTGCAGTAGCAGCTGTGTGTAGTATGTAGAGAGTGGACACGCTAATGTACATCAGTGCTAAGAATCAGCACACAGCTGTGATGTCCACATTCCCCGATGAGACCAGCCCACAGAACAGTGTCTGCAGACACACCCTTATTCCACAGATCAGATCATGTACAGTATGCGATGGATTCGCACACATACTTAAAAAGCACACTTGCATTGGCACTAATGGCAATAGCTTTTTAGCAGCTGTCAGGATGCTGGTTGTACACACGCTGATGTGATTTACACACACACACACACACACACACACACGTAGTTCTCACGTCTGTATTTTTACCCAGTTGAGACTGGATCAGTTCACGTGGACATACATTTAGAGTGATGTAATCTTAGTACCGCAGAGAATTCAGTCTGTGTGATTTGCGTGCTGTAGTGGTTTAATAGAAAGTCCTAATAGAAAGTAATTTACAAAGTTCTGCACATTTCTTGTCCTTTTGCATGTTTGTTTATGCAATATTTTGTCCAAAATGATGAATTTTCCACTTATAAAAGATTGCAGTAGTCCCATTTTTTAATTTATTTGTTAGAATTAAAATGCATTGATTCTGTTTGGGTGTTTGAGTTAGTTTAGGCAACTTTTTACCAGCTAGTTTACCGTTTTATAGCCCTGAAGATTCTGTTGTTGCTTTACTAAAAAAACTTTACTGTAGTAATGGTTTTAAGAATGTTTTCTTATGCTCACCAAGGACCCCTTTAAAACGTTAAAAAACAGTAATATTCGCAAAATTTTAAAACATAATTCGTTTCTGTGATGCAAAGCTGAATTTTCAGCATCATTTCAGTGTCACGTGATCCTTCAGAAATCATCAGCAAATTGAATGCTACTCAAGAAACTGTTATTTTCTAGTTAAACATTACTGTATAGTTGTGCTGCTTTGTATGTTAATGAATAGACAATATGGTATTTAAGTGGCATTTAATATATATATATATATATACTCAGCTAAAGGATTATTCGGAACACCATACTAATACAGTGTTTGACCCCCTTTCACCTTCAGAACTGCCTTAATTCTACGTGGCATTGATTCACCAAGGTGCTGAAAGCATTCTTTAGAAATGTTGGCTCATATTGAGAGCATAGCCTCTTGCAGTTGATGGAGATTTGTGGGATGCACATCCAGGGCACGAAGCTCCTGTTCCACCACATCCCAAAGATGCTCTGTTGGGTTGAGATCTGGTGACTGTGGGGGCCATTTCAGTACAGTGAACTCATTGTCATGTTGAAGAAACCAATTTGAAATGATTCGAGCTTTGTGACATGGTGCATTATCCTGCTGGAACTAGCCATCAGAGGATGGGTACATGGTGTTCATAAAAGGATGGACATGGTCAGAAACAATGCTCAGGTAGCCTGTGGCATTTAAACAATGCCCAGTTGGCACTAAGGGGCCCTAGAATTGTAGCCTCTTTTTCCTGTTTGTAGTGGAGGTGAGTGGTACCCGGCGGGGTCTTCTGCTGTTGTAGCCCATCCGCCTCAAGGTTGTGCGTGTTGTGGCTTTACAAATGCTTTGCTGCATACCTTTGTAACAACCATGCCACACTCAAAATTGCTTAAATCACCTTTCTTTCCCATTCTGACATTCAGTTTGGAGTTCAGTTTGCATACTCCTAAATGCATTGAAGCAACTGCCATGTGATTGGTGGATTAGATAATTGCATTAATGAGAAACTGAACAGGTGTTCCTAATAATCTTTTAGGTGAGAGCATATATATATTTAAATATTCTGTAACATAAATGTATTTTAATGAACCCAAACTTTAGAACAGTGTATGATTTACAAAGTATAACTTCATCAAACACCTTGGTATTTTGATGTTGGCAATGTTTCAACAGTTCAAGTATGTAACATGAAAATGAATAGTGTAGTGTAATATAGATAAATAGGTAAAATCTCAATGCTTATGTTATGATGCATTTGCTTGAAATCTACCAAATAAACCGATAAGTAAAATATTTTGCATTTTAGTATGCAAATCCTTATGTAAATAAGCCAGATTTCTTTGCACAAATAGGTTGTATTATACTGTACAGTGTAGTGTACTAGCTGTGTTAGTGTTAATGCTAATGTGGAAGCCCCAGTATGTGCTGTGACCTTAGCGTCTCCAGTTACGCCTCGGACCCTGTATAATTCCCCCCCGCAGCAGCTGCCTGTGCTGGTGGGCCAGACAAAGTGAGAGCAGCACAAGGGCCGCTGGAGGGAGGGAGAGGTCAGGTCCCAAAATAGCCCCTCGGTGTGGTGAGGCAGCCCCTCCTCCAGACAGAAAGACAGAATGGAAGAAACAGGCCAGTGAAGTGAGTGAGGAAGAGATACGGAGAGAGAGAACGACAGCATATCAGACAGCGCGAGCTGTCACATCTGACATCAGATCTGACACACATCAGCGCCGCATGCAGCGCAGAGCACACTAAACCAATCTCTGACTTCATTCTCTTTGATTCATTGTGTTTTACTTCAGCCAGCGAGCAGGTAAGAGGACGGATCAGCTGACACGCTCAAGTATTTTTCTAACAGGAAGTCTCTGATGGGTTGACGTTGCTGAGATTGTTTGAAATATTGTGAGGGTGTGAAGTCGAGTGGCTGTGTTTTTTTTAATGGATAATTGAGTAGGCTGGCTCGGCGATTTCTGTATGATAAAGGCTATGAAATGAATGGAATATTATGTAGGAAAAGGTTTATGTGTTATTTTGCATTTGGAAAATTAAGAATTTACGTGGGAGTGTTTGTATGTGTGCCCATGTGCTTGTGTCATCAGAGGTCACATGGTGAAGGCAGCTGTGGCACGCTTACACCTTTTTTTTGTCACTTTCACTGTGTAGTGATGAGAAGTACACAAAATTACAGTAGTACTATCATTGTTTTTTTTTTTAATCATTGGACACTGTTTAAAAAGATAAAAAAAATTAATGATTTTTAAAAAAGATGTTTAAAAGAGGTCTCTTATGCTCAACAAAGGCTGTATTTAATTGATCAAAAATACAATAAAAACAGCACTATAGTGAAATATTTTTGAAATGTTAAATAACAATTTTCTGTGTAAATATATGTTAAAATATAATTTATTTCTGTAATGCAAAGCTGAATTTTTTTGTCAATTGGTGCTTCAGAAAATATTCTAATGCTGATTTGCTGTTCAAGACACATGTCTTATTATTATTGCTGTTAAAATTGTTGTGGAATAATATGAATTTATTTGGGGGGGAGATGCTTTTTTTTTTTGGTGTACATGAATTAGTATATATGTAGTTAGCTGCTGAGGGTGTGTGACCATGAAAGGTTTATTTTGTGACATTGACCTTGGAAGATGGAACAATATATTGATTTGAGTGGGGGAAGAGACACCACAGAGTCATATGAGACTTGAAACCTAAGTAAAAAATTGAGACAGTGATCAATTAAATATTTTTTGTGGTCATTATAGTGCTGCAGTTCAGCAATGAGAGTCATTATAGAGAGTCAAACATACCAGATGATGTTTAAAATAACCCCTGAAATGTTTTAAGCTTTTTTTTCATAAGCATAAAGTAGGTATGTCACTACATAATTTCAATATTTCACAATTAGGTATTGGAATCTTTTTTATGTGGCACTTGTGTGATCTTTAGGGGACCTTTTGGTTTGATTAAGTCACCATAATCTGTATTACAGTGTGTGCTGCAGTAGGTGATCCGTGAACTGTAACATGGTCAGCTTGTACTCTACTGTTTGTTTTTGAGCCAGCGAGGCAGGAGTGTATGGGACCTGCTGCGTTTTTGGCGGCATGTCTGACCTACATTCAGCGGTGCCGCGTTATTTTAGGGAGTGGGCGACACCGTATCAGAGATGCATCTGGCCCCAGCTCTGGTGTTGCTGTGTTGCCAACAAGCTGCAGTTGTTTTGGGATGTCTTTATGTCCCATAAATGCTCCCGTGAACTACATTCACTGTCACCTTCATTGTAATTGTGCTTTTTAGGTTCTTACATTTTCACAGGTTTTTGTATGAAATAACCTACTAGTTTGTTTGTTCAACCGGTGAATAAATCGGTCAATAAATAAATATACTGTACACACAGTGTAGATGTTTTATTTTATTTTATGCAATTACAATAAAATCAAAGTGTCAAAATGTTCCAGTTTATGTCCTCGGAAAAAAGTCCAATTTTGACTCCTAAATTAAAGTTTTTATAAATGAGAGTATTTTAAGTTTGGATAAGATGAGGCAACTGTCAGACTTTCCTAGCAGCTGAGCCTCCAGACTTACACAGGCTGGGGGAGGGAATGAGATATGACCTAACCACAAACAGTGGACCCAAACAGTATTTGAACACTTCAGGTACACTTTAAAGTCTCTCATTGCATTACTTTGCAGAAAAAATGCAATTATTATCTGACTTTGCATGCAATCATTGTCTAATGCAAAGAATGACACTGTTTAAGTTGAGACTTAAATATCCAAATACGTTTTTGGGGTCTATTTTAATGTGCAGTTGCTGTGTAGTGTTTCTACACCATCTCATCTTATTCTGTTTTGTGATCTCATTTTCTGAAATTAGTTACTGCTAGAAACTACTGTAGGCTGTTAATATCAGCCCCTGGCTGCTTGATTTATGATTTAAACCACAGTGACAGCAAAAGAAAAGCCCCTAGACCTAGTGACCTATGGTCGTAAATGTGCTCTTTGCTGCCATGACTTTCACATCAGTTGAACCTGATGCTACAAGCAACTGGTTTGTAACTACAATGATATTATCCCAGTGAAATTATTGTGAAATCGTAAAAACGTCAAGAAAACCACTGGAAAAACATAGTTAGTGGTTTTCTTTGGTGTATTCTGAGATCTCCTCCGTATTACTCACATGTCATGTGGAAATGACTCAAATGTCCCTCCATTTCCTCATACATTGATACATAACATGGTGATGTTGTTTCACTTGTGCCTGGTTGAAGGTAGGTTTAAGTAGTCTTTACTTGCCTGACCATAATCGAGGTATTTGGTATGCATGATGCAGATGTATCCTGCTGAGTAATTCAATCTTTGCATCAGTGAGCCGTGTTTTTAGAAACTCTCTTCTTTCAGAGAAATCCAAAGTACTTGTTACTCATGTCCTGTTCTTTCTGCTCTTTCTCATGAATTGTAATTCATATAAACTATTTTGTCTGAACATTGTACGTTTCCCCTCTAAAAAGTCTTCAGAGGGATGTGTCTTTAATATCCTCTAGGCTCTAAGTTGCTGATGGAAATAGGTATTTTAGCACAGGAGGAAGTAGTTGAGAAAGCCACATGATGAGAAATTGTGCAGTATGAATCCAATCGCATCATATGATGTGTAATTAATTGCACAAAATTGCAGATAATGATATCAGTTGACTGATTGTGCTTTTGTCTGTCCGATAGGACATCTGTGAAGACATATCAGATCATGTCGAGCAGATCCATGCCCTGCTGGAGACCGAGTTCTCCCTGAAGCTCCTGTCCTACTCAGTGAACATCATAGTGGACATCCGGAGCGTGCAGCTCCTCTGGCACCAGTTACGAGTGTCCGTGTTGGTTCTGAAAGAGAGGCTTCTCCAGGGCCTTCAGGACTCCAACGGCAACTACACCCGACAGACCGACATACTGCAAGCCTTCAGCCAGGATCACGACGAGGTCAGACACATCTCTAAAACACCATCCAAGTTAAACCACCTAAAGCGGGTACATCCCTTACTCAGGGTGCATTGTTTACTAATTCACAAGGACAGGACTTTAGTTATGCAACATTCTGCTGGGAATGTACAATAAACTCATTTGATATACCCTTGACCAAAGACATTCTGAATAGGCAAGCCTAGCAAACATGCTTTCCTGACTTTCCCCATATCAATTCAGGATTGGTTTGATTGTATTGTTTGTGAATGAGCCTGTTTGTTTTTGTGGTCTTGATCACCTTTAGGCTCGGCTGGACGCTTTGACAGAAGTGGATGACTCTGGCCAACTCACCATTAAATGCAGTAAGGACTACTTCTCCTTGGACTGCGGCATCACTGCATACGAACTGAGCGACTACAGCCCCATTGACGACCCAGAAGGTCGTGGGCCACGCTCCCTTTATCCCGAGCTGGAGCAAGACTTTCCAGAACTGCTACAGAGTGTGGATCTCCTCAACATTGCGGCCTCTAGACAAAACCAGGTGTCATCTCCACCTGCAGAAGAGTCCGTTACCTTCACCCAGGAACCTCAAGAGACAATCAGCGGCCCCAACCAAGAAGAAAGTGCACCAGATTCCAGAATGCAGGGAGATTGCGGCTTTGGCCTTTCCAAACGCCCTCTTCAAAGTGGCTTTAAGAGTGATGTGTCTCCTACACAGCCTTTGCCTAAAAAGCCAATGTACCTGGAGGGTGATGGGGACATAAGGTGCACTAGGTCTTCGCCCCTCCAGTACCAGGCTGACATGAGCAGAAGCACACCCTCTCTTCTGGATACACTGGATCGCTCAAAGTTCTGGCTGGAGCTGGAATCAGTTTATCCAGGCAATGGTAGTCAGTCCTATGAGAGTCTCCATGCTGTGAATGGGAGAAACATGCAGAAGAGACCATCAGAAGTCATTCTGGAGAGACGCTCATCAGAGGCCATTCAGGGTTTCCACACACAGAAGCACTTGACAAACCTCAAGACTATGCACTCCAAAGCCAAGCAGGCTTACAGTGACTCTTCCAGCCCTCCACCATCTTCAGGGGAGGACACCTCAGACCCTGACCAGCGGGAAATGTCATCCAGCCCAGACGATCAAGCTCCCACCTCAGGCTCTCTCTGGATTGTGAATCAGAATGCTCTGTGCATCTCCAACACATCAGGGAGCCCCAAAGAGCACTGGTATGGCTCGGATGAGTTCCTCGCTCTTCCCGCCCAGCTGAAAACGACAGAGATGTTGGCGATGAAGCTGGAAAGCCTCGCTCAGGCTTTACCGCAAAGAAGCCTGCAAGAGTCCATCCAGGACGTGGATGACTGGGACCTCACTGAGGTGAACCCTGATTGGGAGAGCAGCAATGATTTCCTTTTGCTGCACCCCTATAAGAAGCCCTCCCGAGCCGGCCGCTTTTCACCTACCTCCTCGAGCGATGTGGCACCTTCTCTTGATGACAGCATTGAGTCTGGCCCACTCAGTGACCTGATGTCTGAGGACGAAGGGGCACGAAGTACACCAGAATCCAGGGGTAGAAATATATCGCCTGCACGGCCCAATGCACCAAAGATGATGATCCAATGCACACCCGTAATACAGCAACTACTGGCAGATATTCAGCACCAAGAGAACTACCATGATGTCTGGGCGAAGATAGAGGTAAGAAATGTATGCTTCTTGTTTAACTTTTCTAAGTAGTGTTGAAATAGAAAACTAGCTTACTAATTAAATACTGCAGTGTGCTGTGCTGACTATTAACCATGACTATGTAGTACAGTATGTGCTTTATACTGTTTCATATATACTATATGCTGTGCTACATGTAACTAAATGCTGTTGTATATACGGTATTTTATTAGTTTATACAATATACATTTTTATATATACAGTGTACTGTGGCTTATAAACAGAATACTGTTGTATATTATACAGTATATTTATATATACTTTATATTTATACTATTCCATATATTCTGTGCCTTTACACTGTATACTAATTCTGTGCATTGTGAACTGTATACTATACTGTGCAGTATCTTACAGTATATATGCTTTCCCATATACTCTATATAATGTCGTACATAACCGTATACAGTGTTGTTCATGCAATACAGTATATTAAATGCTGTGCAGTAGCTATGCTGGCTTTATACTAATACTCCTCCTTATTCAGTGTATTGAACACTGTACAGTATGTACAGTACACTGCATACTGTTTTTAGAATAACTGTATTCCTTAGTCTGTAATAAACATTTAACAAACATTCTTTTTTTTTTTTTAGAATAATTGATGATGAATGATTTTCACTAAATATTGCTGATTTTGACTAATCAGATCATGCTAGTATACATATATCAGAAATATTGTGATTAGTAGACTATTCCTTATACATCACTCAGCAAAACTAAATAAGTGTTAATGTTAACCCTATTACTTGCATTATCACAGTCCTGTATTTTCTATTTGGTTTGAAAGGGATATAATCATTAAGGAAGTCATTTGTATGCCTTAATCCTCATTCACATAGAGGCGGCAGTTAATATGTGTCACTACACTAAGCAGATATTAAAAACAGCTGATAACTAAAGGGGTAATGAACTAACAAGCCACCTCAGCCTTTTGCTAATATTCAAAGCTTAATTAACAGGATTGCACTACCCGACAACCTCTCTTCAGTCCCAAGTCTGTAATTAAATGATTAGCTGTGTAATTAAGAACATGCAATCGTGTTTATAAAGGACCTGGGTGCTTGAGGAAACCCAAACTTGTCAGACTAGTTCTTCACTTTCTTATGGGCTATGTACAGAATAGCATATGATCATACTCTTACTATTGCTGAACGATATAGTATGTACACTATGCAAATTTTCTGGATGCATGGGAACACCCAGATGACCTAATACATTTTTTTGTATCTCAAATGAACAGTACACAGTTTTTTTTTGTTTTGTTGACTTTATCAGATTGACGCATCAAAACAACATTAAATATGCAATTGTATTTACATTTTTATTGATTAGCAAAATAAGTTACATCACTAGTGGGTTGTCAAATGAGCAAAATGAATGACACTTACTCTACATCATGAGACAGACTAGTGAGGTCAGCATAATGTGACATTATAGCATACTGTTGTTTGAGATGTTTATCATGGAATAATGCATATAAACCTTTTTTTGTTGCAGTAAGCAGTAATTTTATTCTGTGATGTTATATTGTTTAGCATCATTATCAGTATAAGAAATAGAAAAGTTTTGTTCTAAAAAAGATAAAGCATAACACATTTTTTTGTTTCCAGACTGTTGGCCATGAGATTAGTTTTACGGTTTTGTTGACTGCCTTAGAGACACAGTAGCGTACTATCGCCCTCTGGTGGTCAAAACAAATTCACACCAAGAACACCATTTTGTAAACCTATGCTAATATAGATTAATAACTATGTGTTTATGAAAATTAGTCAATCATAAGTGCATCAGATTATGTTAATTTAACAATTTAAGGTTAGTTTCTACAGTCAAGACATGGCCATTTTATATTGGCCACTATTGTCATAAAAAAAGGGCCAAGTCATTCTTGAACTGTTTGAAAGAGTTGCCATTTTAACTTATTAAGAACTTTATTAAGAGAATTAGATTTGTAAATTTGCTTATACTGTTTGCGTACAATATTTTGTGCATTCGTTCTTTGGTCAGTTGCATATACCAGTCTTACTAGTCATCTCTTGATTATTTAAGATCAAAGGTCAGTTACATTAATACAGATTGAAACGCAGAGTGCTATTAAAAATAAAATAATCAAAAATAAGACTTTACTTCTTGCTGGGTGGTCAGATTAGGTCTTAACACAAAGGCTAATTTTATGTAAAAAGCACTGATGTACATTGATCAATACTATTAATCATGCTTCGTCCAGTGTCATGACTTTATATCGTCCATTGGAATTCTTTCAGTTCACACTAATGCATATTTTATCACCTCCAAATTTAGTCTTCTGTTTCATCCAAGCAGATCAATCCTCACAGCACAGGAAGCACTTTTGAAAGCTCCTTCATAACACTCCTCATGTCTTAGGAACAGAATCCATGGCAATCATGCCGATCTGATGGAGGTGAATGACTAGCGAAGGGAAGGATGCTCTCAAAAGTTTTCAGCTGTAATCCCTCCTTTGATTCCAGTGTGTGTGCGTGTGTGTGTGTGTGTGTGCAGTAAGCTCACTGGAGCGGGTAGAGGTAGGCAGCGACATCCACCTGAGATGATGCATGTCACAGGAGGAGGTGATTGATTACATTAGTATTCAGCCGCTGGAGATGACTTCATTCTCATGGCAACAGACAGCTGGCAGCTGAAGCCTCTTCTTGGGGGCGTCTCAGGGGCCTAGTCATGTGTGACGCCACCAACCCGTCTTCCCCTTCTCCTTGTCTTTCTCTCTCTCTCTCTCTCTCTCTCTCTCTCTCCTCTGCCTCCCCCCACTCTGACATTCTTTGCATATATTTGTCTTAGTTTCTTTATTTTTGTTGCTAGTAGCAAAAAAGAATTATGTTAAATTGAGCATGCAGGTTTGAAATTAAATCACACTTTTAGGTGAACATGGAAGGTAAACTTGACACCTTGATGTGATAAAAGCACACATACAACATCAAGATGATTAAATTAACTAATTGTCAGTTTTGGGTGAACAGTTCTGCTTTAACTCTTTAAATATGGCTATAAAAGCCATGATTGCTTTCTGAGGTTGTCCAATTCATAGACTGCCCTCGCCTATTAGTGCTCTCTCACTCACTCTCTGTCTGTCTGTCTCTTTCTTTTTCTTTCTCTGGGGCATGGAGTCGCGTCTCATTTTCTCTTTTTCCCTCTGTAATACACTCACAAACAGGTCTGCTGACAAGCTCAGTTAATGCCGTGACCAGCGGCTACATATTCATCTGCTCTGAGAGCTTTATCAGTGCACAAGATGAGAGCGAATCGCACGCCGTCCCTGCCAGGGGAATAATTTAGCGGCAGTATCTATTGATCTCCATCGACTGCCACAATCTCGCAGAATTCCTCTGGTCTATATGATGATGCACCATATTGCAGCAGAGCTGGAGAGATGTGCGATAGTTTCAGGGCTTTCTTTCAACATAAAAGCGGTCTACCAGCTCTGGCCAGCTTGACCAAGACAGTCGGCCAAACAAAACCAGGTCCAGTTGATGCATTCGACACATAGAAACCAGTAGGAGATGCATTCAGGCTTTATTCTGACATCTGAAATGGTAGCTCTGATTCCTCTCCAGGGTTAAGCTTTGAAAGCAGAGCCAGTCTCACCCACTTCAAAGCTTGTCTGCCGGTGAAGGCCAAACAGTCGATAAATTATGGGATTTTTAGCCGGCGTCTGCGGAGAGGTCATTTGTATCAATATCTTTGATTTTCGCCAATGTTAGATAATGAGCAGGAGGAGCTGCCTTGGAGAAAGGATGAGATGTTCTCATATTACATTCAGATGGTTCATTAGAGACTTTATGAAATGGTATTTGATCCGTTTTGGCGTATGACATCAGAAGACTGGCGTATTTGTCAGTCTAATTAGAGCTCAGATCCTCCACGTTCGCCTTCTGGTTAACCACAGACTTGAAGGAATCGTTCACCTGAAAATGTCATCATTAAATCACCTTCCTTTCATACTTTTTCTTCCATGTGCAGAAGGATTGGCTCAAATCAGTGCTGCTGAGCACCAAAAACAACACAATAGTGCCATAAAAATTTGAGAGTAGCGATTTTTCAACTTCAGTGTTGGCCAGCTCCTCACACAAAGCTATCATGTGTATTCAGAAGACTTGATAGATAGCTACAGATACTCATATAGACTCCTTTATATGTTGTTTTGTCCTTTTCCACTCCATCTGTATTTGTCATTTGGAACAGGGCACTTTGGATGTACTGCAAAATCTCCATTTTGGTGTATGGATGAAAGACAGCTTTGTAATGACATAGCTTTCATTTTTTTGTCGCGCTGTTGCTCCAGTATTTGTTTTAGAAGCAGCTGGTGGAATCTAGTGCTTCTTTGGTCCAGCAGATGGCAGTATGTACACACATAATGAGCACACTGAATCTCTTCTCACTGAAAAAGCCACATCAAGGGCAGCTTCTGTGTGACATTCCCTTAAGCATTGGGAGCTTTTGACAAATGCAAACCCTCGCTTCGAAACTTTTATCAGTTTATCAAACCATATCAACACACTTGATTATTTTTTGGAGGCCCTGTTTGTTGTGTTGCAGTGTAACTCATGGCGGTTTTGTTTCGATTTTTATGTTTAGAGACTGACCGCGTTGATGCGTCTGTGTGTTTGTTCTTGCAGGGTTTTGTCAGCAAACTGGATGAGTTCATCTGCTGGCTGAGAGATGCTCTAGAGACCACAGACAACTGGACGCCACCCAAAGCTGATATCCACAGCTTAAAACTCTACCTGGAAACACACCTTGTGAGTAATCGTCTATCCGTCGATATCCTTCAGTGTGTAAAACTCACATAAGTTGACAAATGAGCACATGGTCAGAAGTGTTTCCCCTAGTGTTCATACTGCTTTGCTTTGTTACAATCTTTTTTTGCTCAGATGTTGCTCTTTCATAGTTTCATCATGTCTCTCAGTCATGTTTAATTTAAGCATCACCTTTGTCTCTGACATTTCTTATAAAGAAGGAATCAAAACGGGTGCAGATGAGTTGGTTGTTTATGTACAGATGTATAAAATTCAAGCAGATAGCTGCTCAGATGATTTGGTCTTGAAATGCATTAATAATACATTTATGTGCATTTGCTTTTATAAAAAAACTAATTAACACAGTAATAAATAATTTACTGTAAGTTTTTGATAAATTACTGGGTATATGTATAAGAAATATATTTTCATTATAAATTTCATATTAATAAAAGGAAATTATAAATATGCACACATAATTTAACATATTCATACACTTTAATAAATGATATTTAAATAATTAGTTGATCATTTTCTCTAAATATCCTCTATTCCAAAACATATTGTCATGAGTATAAATATGCATTACTATATTTTTAAATGTAAATTATAAATGTACATGAATTTATTTATAAATGTGCATTATTTAACATTTTTATATATGGTGTCTTATCATATTTAAATAAATAATTTACAGTAAATTATATGTTAGTTAGTTAGTTCATGATTAATAAATAGGATCATATTTAATATCAACAATTATTTTATGTATTTTTTGGAAACATGCATAATTTAACATATTTATTCATCATAAAAAGTAAATAGTGAATGTGCATTTATTTGTTTATAAAGTTGTAGAATTTAACATTGATATATACATAAATGTTGATATTATATAGACCCAAGATCACTAGTTTTGTATTTAAGAGAAGCATCGGAATAGTAGAAGATATGAGCAAAGTCCTCAATTTGTCCTTTGTGAAAACTACTTGATATTAAAAAGATCTCATTTATAAGATGTCTTTTCAATGGGAGTGTGAAACCCTTACTAACCCGTATCAGAAGCGTATCATGTTTACCTCGTGCACCAGCGAGACGTGTTTGTTTATCCATCTGTCTGTGTGACCAGTCGCCTGTACTGCAGGAGGAAAATCACATTGTGTTTTATAGTGAGGGGCTTCACTCATTTTTATTGATTCAGAGAGCGGGGTCACACACTCGCTGTCTCTCATCCAGCATTCGGGGCTCTCAGGATGTGCTCACAGGTTTAATGTCTGGGCATTAAGTCCAGCTGGCAGGTGGGGAGCGTGCGTGTGTGTGTTTGTGTTTGTGTCCGTGCGCATATATGTGTGTGTCTGTGAGCACGGATCTTTCCGGTACCCACGGGAGAGCCATAAGGAGGAGGTTGGCTTTTGCAGGGTAGGAAGAGAAGGAGAGAAGGAGAAAAGGAGTGGGCTTTCTTTATAAGGCATTGAGAGATTGTGAAATGAAACAGCTATTGATTGCACTGGGTGGCGGATCCAGGTCTCTGAATCACATTAACGACACACACACAAACACACAAGCCGGCCTCCATTGGCAAATGAGACACAGAAACAAGGGCCCCCAGTCACACAGATAGTGAGTTGTGCTCCTGCTTTCCAACTTACACACAAACATTAAAGGCATTCTTTATATATGTCCGTTAGTACATAAACCACACAGTCTTTCACATTTGAGTGCATTGTGTTAAAAAAGGTTAATTGGAGTTTGTGGCCATGACTATTATTTCATGTCATTTACATGCTGGCGTGCTCCTGTAAGTTAACAAAACTACTGAAACATAGTAAGTTACTCTATCCGGTACCCACGAGAGAGCCAGCAGTTGTTATTTCTCCATCTGAAAAAACTGAATGTCAACATCACGAAGCAGCTCAAGGTTGTTTGCTGGTCTTGCATTTGCTTGTTTAAGATATTTTAGCTCATTTTCCAGTCTGACCCACTGACTCGTGTGCTCAAAACCCCTTTAAAACCATCAAACTACCAGCTTGGCAGCCAGCAAACACACCTTAGGCTTTTTAAAGCTGTTTATTTCACTAGGGACATGTCCTGAAATCTTCTTCTTTACCAATGCAAAGGGGTTCCCAGCCAAAGAAAAAAAACAACAACCATGATTTTCTAAATTCACCAAAATGGTTACCGTCTGACCATTTTCAGCATGCTTCTTTCAACATACTACACTAGTGCAGATTACATGAGATTTGTGAACCAGTATTGGTTTTAAATAAATGCCTTGAAATTAATTAGTAACTTAATTTTAATAATGTTCATTAATAATTACGTTTTAGTTTAAAATTTGAAGAGTAAATTATTTGTATTCTATGCATAATTAATATAAAACTGTCAATACAAAATTATAAATAGATAACATAGTTAAAATAAAATAATATTATTATGAATGTAATATTATAAATAAATAACAGTGTGTGTGTGTGCATATATATATATATATATATGAATGAAAAACATGTTATGTTTATATGATAAAAATATATTTATATTTAATATAAAATATAAGAATATAAATATATGCATGCAAATAAGTTTAAAATATTTACTGTATGTGTGTACTTACTGTATTGGACCCCATCATAAACCAATAAATTCCTGGGACATTTTTCAATACATATCATTGTGATTTTCATATAGAAGAAAGAAAGGTTTGGAATGAAACGAGTGTGAGTAAATAATGACAGAATTTATTTTTTGGGTGAGCTGTCCCTTTAATAACAAGCACAGCACTCATGATCCAGGAGAGACTGACAGACCGTCCTCCTGGCTCCTCACCCCAGAATCCACAAATTCCTTCAAACCTGCACACCACAAACCCCAATCTGTCTCCAGACACCTCCCCGCTCCCTTCTCTCTGTCTCTGATTTGGGGATTAGGACAGGGGGAGGTTCGTGGTCCACTGGTTGCTGTGGCACATCTATTGATGTCAAGTAAGCGATAACCTGTCTGCCCTCACGTCTGATCCAAGCCAGAGCAGGGCGGCAGTCTGCTCGCACACAAACACACGTCAAGAGCTAGCAGAACAAAGCACGTATCACCTCCCATGTGAAGATGTAACACACATTTGTAGCGTAACGGCAAACAAAACACATGCTTTAGGAATCAACTTAAAATGCAGATTTGGGCTTTGCACGTTCACTGTTAGGTTTCATTCATGAACACATTGGATTTTCTCTTTGAGTCTGGGTTTAGAAGGTAAAGGTGATGATGAAATGGGTGTAAGGGTGTTTTTCACACCTTGAAACTTGACAGGAATGTTTTTGTGTTGTTTTTGAGGTGTTTGTACATCCTCGTTTAATAAAACATGACGTGCATTGTCTTATTCCTTATGCCGAACCCTGAATCAGAGCTGCACGAATTGATATAAAGAGTCTCTTAATAAGATTATGTGAGATTGATATCGCCTCAGTTATAGTTGATGGGATTATTACAGCTTGCTCTTTATGCGGTGGAATACAGTATATGAGTGTCCTTGCCATGTGCACCAAAAATTGATATTACACCCTATTACTAGAGCATTTTGTTGTAGCATAAATCAGTGATGGATATCTATTTATTCTGCGTTTTTTCTCCTTTCGGTTTGTTTACTCATTTTAAAGGCGTTTAGCTCTGTAAAGGATATCAATTTCAGCCTGTATCCGAACTCATAAATAAGCTCTCCTCACGTTCTCTCGTGTCTGTCATGAGTGATAAATTCTCTCACCTGCTGATCCATCACCCGTCTCGTCCAGCTCTCGCTTTCTGACGGCACAAAGTTGAGAGAGAGAGAGAGTGTCGGCCCTCTCGCTCTGCTCTCAGACACCAGACTATCCATTTAGTATGTGACGGCCATTTCTATGCTTTCTTAGTCACTAAACTTATGGCTGGTTTGCTTGTACATGATTAGTGCTTTTTGATGTTATTTTAAAAATCAGGCTGCCTACTTAACCCAATAAAAACTACTGTATCTTATTTGATATGCAAATTAAGGCTTCTAAATTAAACGCATGATAGTAATATTCCCTTAAAAAAAATTTGGTAACACTTCAGAATATGGGTCCAAAATAATGCATTAGTTAAGCATTAATTAAGGGTTAATTTGTTCACAATTAAGCATTAGTTGAGCAAAAAC
>JAUCMT010000036.1:1475438-1500438 GCA_032357475.1 Enteromius thamalakanensis
ATTTCCGTTGTGGTTCGTGTGTTTGCAGCGCCTGTGTTGTCAAATTGATGAAGATGTTTTTTAAGTTGCAGCCATTTTTTTCTGTTTGCATGCGTTATTTTAAAGTTGCATGCGTTTTTGTTTTTTTTCATGCGTTATTTTAAAGTTGCAGCCATTTGTTTCTGTTTGCATGTGTTATTTTTAAATTGCAGTGCGTTGAGCTCTCGCGGCCACCGTAGTTTCCACTGTAAAAAAACAAAAAAACAAAAAACACATTTCCAGTAATAAAACAGTACTGTACAGTAAAAACATTATTACAGCTGTTATAATGTAATATATAGCTTTTCCACAAGCTTATAGAAATTAGTGTTGTCAAATGATTATATATTTTAGTTCTCAAACTTTTAGTACCTTTTAGAACCTTTAAGAATATTTGAATAATCTGAAGAACTTTTTCCACTGTGAAGAACCTTTTGCACAATATAACGGTTCCTAGGCTTCTTCTTTCTACATGGAGCCATGAATGCCAATGAAGAAATGTTATTTTTAAGCTTGTACTTGAACATTATTCTGAGGAAAATGTAAATTAGCTTGTTTATGCAAAAAAAAAAACCCACTAACATTGTGCTATAATGCAGATAGATTGTCAAAGTGTGATTGTAAGTGTGGTCCTTCAGTCTAAGTCTGTAGAAACTTTATCATTTTTCATGATCTTTTATAATATGTTTTATTAGAACATACTGGTATACTTCATCTGTTCATTTTATTTACAGATTTCTACATGTTTTCTATTTTGTATATATAACCACAGTCAGATGTCTATGGGACTGAGAGTCTCGCTGTGTCTAAAATGAGCTTGATTTGAATCTGCAAACATCGACTGAGGAACATGTTGGAAAAATGGACATTAATAATTGCATGGCTCTTTATTCTCAGTTCTCTCTCTCTCTCTTTTAGAAGCGAGCACTTAGCCTTCAGTCACTGCGGAATAATTGTCAATGAATATTTAACAAGCCTTCAGTAGGACGGATAGGCATCTGAGAGGCATCAACGCACTCTCTGTATTATTAATATTGGAAATGCTATAGACACCCTGTAGTCAGTAGAGCAGAGTGCATACTGGATTAGCAACTGAAAATGATACAGATGTGAATAAACCAACTCCACCACTGACCCAACGTCTGCTTCCTGCAGCTTGGATTTGATTTTCGTATTTTGTGTGGACTGAATCTCCCAAGACCAGAAGAGTCAAGAACCAGCCCAGAAACCGAAAGAAAGAAAGAAGAAATTCTATTTTGCATAAGGAAAATAATGGTTGTATTGTTTGTGCAAAATATCATTTAATTTTTGGGATGAAATAACTTTTAAATATAAGTACAGTTTGTTTTCAATATTTATATAATTATATATAAACACACAGAAATATGCAAAATATTATTTCTTTCAGATCAAAACTAATAGAAATATATAAGACTAATTTTCTTTAACAAAATATAATTAGTAATTTTTATTTTTTTTTATTTTGGACCATTTTCTCTATGCAAAATATTTTTTCTTCAGAAGGTTTTTATAATATAAATATGATTTATACTAAATATACACTTTAAGTATATAAATAAAAATGGAAAAAATTTGTTATGCAAAATCAATTGAAACCCATATAGTCCTATATAAAAGTATAGTCAGAAGTAATATTGTGTAAAAATATAGTAATATAATATGTAATATAGTTTTATATAATATATAATATATTTTTCTGATTTTTATTTTGGGTTTAAACTAAAAGGAAAATATTCGTTTGTGCTAAAATTATTCAAAGTATTTACACATTTTTTAATACCAATATTTTTATATATTTTTTGTTATTTTTAGATTTTCTTATTTATACAAATATAAATATAAAAAAATATATAAAAAATTATAAAATATATTTATATTTATAAAAATATAAATATAAAAAAAATTTAATGTTCTTAAAAAATGAGTGCAATATTCATTCAAGATATGACATTTTTAGGTCCATTTTCACCCCAAAATAAAAGTAAAATAAGCTTAATTTTATTTATGCAAAATGTAACGTTTTGTATTGACTTTATCGCTGGATTTGTTTTTCCAAGATCGCTCCCAGAGATTCGGTGGCTTAACTAAGTGATTTTTATTTTATTTTTATGTTATTTTTGCTCCCTGATGCATTCGAAACCCAGTTTTTATTTGACGTGTTCTGCCTTTCTCTTTGTCTCAATCAGTAATGCTTATGGCCGATCTGGTAAACATAAACCTGTCGGCCATGCGATGAAATACGGTGTGGTGGAATTACCTTATCACGAGTGCACATTTAAGCATGCCTCTCAGGTGAGATGCACAAAAACACATCCCACCATTTTCTCCGAGTCCTCGATGACTGTCAGAAGAACTTCATGTTCTCCTCACCCTCCCCTGTCTTGAAGTGATATAAAATTCTAATGTCTGCCCTCTGGATCTCTTTCTCCTGAAATCTGGCCAAAGCACTGAAGGTATGCGAGCTCGGTGACATGCATGAGAAAGAAAACAGGAAGATGAGGTGAAAGCAGGAAGCCTCACTCATGAAATATATTCCAGGGATGGAGAAAAAAGAACGAAGACATAAAATGCATGGGCTTTACTTTGGTATTCGTATGTATATTTTATAGTTGTAGCACACTGCTTGCTACAAGCGCTTTGTTCTGTGCATTTGGATGCATTGATGAGCCGTAATGATTCCCCTTAGCTTTTACGACAGGCGGTGACAGATGCTCAGAATTGTAAACTCTTATATTATCCATAATCAGAAAATAAAGGTTCTTCAGTGGCTGTTAGGTACAGCAAAGAACCTTCTCTTTATCAAGTACTGTACCATTTTCACGGCTTTTTTCAGATCAGAAATGATCTTGGCGTCACTTTAAAGAGCCTGCAAACCAAATCTGAGAATAAGAACATTTAAAATACAAGAACATATTTTTTTCTCTAGTTCTTTTGTATTTTATGCTGCTTTAGTTCAGATTTAATGTTGCAGAACAAGACAATGATACTGATTAAAACTGGCTTTTTTTGTGCAGTGTAGCTTCAGTCGAGATTGTTTTAGATTGACAAATGTGCAGTTGCAAACAGGGACACATATAAATCTTCATCATCTCTGACAACAGGTGAAAAGTGTCACATTCTGACTGAAACAAACTGCTTCCTGCTTCCTCTGCAGGTCTTATGTGGCCTTGAGTTAAAGACACAGGCTGACAGATTGATTGAAAGGTGTGTGTTCATGCTTGTACTGTATACACTTAAAGTTTTAAGCATACATTTTTAGAAGTTGCATTGAGGCTTAAAATTCAACAAAGACACTTGAAACAAAAGGTTGCAGTCTTGATTTCATTCAGGAATATTTCAGCAGCTTTGGTAATGTTTGAAAACCCACACACAATTAGATTAGAAGTTTGTCGTTGTGTGTAAATGCCAACAGTTATAGACTTCTTGCTTTTTTAGTTGCTGTCATTATACGCATTTAGTACTTTAAAGGTATTCAGGTTTGGGTTTACTGAGTGCTGTTTGTTATTATTACTCTAAATTATAAAGCTTTTTTAAATTCTAAAAAAAATTCTGAAGTAACACAAAATAGAAGCCAATGTGCCGTTTTTATTTATTTTTACTTTGAACTCACTATTCTGGATTTTTAATTCAGCGAGGGGCGTGCAGTTGCCATTATTTTTAAGTCAAATGCATTGCATTTTGCATGCTGTGTGAAAGTCATTGCATAATTACTTTCCTGACCTTGAGCAAATGCAGTCCGTGAAGTATTTTTGTGGGCATGTGGTGTATCTAGAATATCATAAATATGCTTTCTGCATCATATTTGAGATGAAACGGGACACTAATTGCTGTACTGTCATATTGGATGTAAGAGCCAGGACCAGGCTGACTGCTTCAAAATGGAATTTCACTTTTGTGTTACTGCAAATCGCCTTTTATTATACAAAAGTTTTAAAGCGATGAAAATTGTGCACAACAATCCAGGGTAAGAATGAAAAAAGGTCCTGCGTGTACAACCCCAAGTGTTGAATGCATCCCATTTTATTTGTTTATATAAAACTGCCTCACAGATAATAACTGGGACATTTTCACTCATCAGAAATGCACGCTTATCATTTCCAAGTCGGATCCCATTCCGTTGTTTCCTCTTTCTTTTCCGAACCCGATGAAATCCATTACTACATTGTGGCAGTTACAAATGCCGGGCTTTCTCTGAACACAGAGAGGCTTGTCTGCAGGATTACTTTTGATTTATGCTCCAGCTGTGATATTGTAACTCTGTGCGATAGTGTCCTTGGACGTAAATGTAAGTAAACGGCAGGAAGGGCTTGGTGAAGGCCTGTGTATCAGAGCTGCGGTGCTGGCCGTCTCCCGGGAATTCTGCTGCCGATGTGCGTCGGGATTCTGTGATCTTCCAGAGCCCAGTTTTCCGGGTTTCTTTCTGTGTAGTTCAGCACACAGCCGATAAGGTGTGATAGGGCAGAGAATCACTAGGAGTAGTTTTAATTTCAGGTTCCTTTTCATTACTAGTGATAGTTGGGAGGAGACTATATGTTCATATATTGAGTTTTGCGTTTTAGAATTAAAAACCATGGGAACCACAAGAATCATAATCAATACTAACCATCAGTTTTCCTTTTTTTAAATTGTTATGAATGCTAGTGAATTTCCTGTCTCCCCTTTCCAATCAGACGGATGATTTTCTAATTGCTCTGCCCGGCAGGTTGTCCGTACACTTTTTGGGCTGATAAGCACATATCAAATGTGACAGTGTGCCTGTGTGATATAGAGAGAGTCCCTGCGGAGTGAGTCAGGGTGCTGGGAGACTCAGAGCTCATTTCTTTGCTTTTAATCGCAGGCTTTTGCAGGAACCTTCAGCAGAAGAAGAAATGAAACTGTTGGTTCCTTCACTCTGCTTGTGTTGGTTTGTTTTCCTGAACAATTTGTACACATTAACACGAATGCCACATACTGTGCATGTTTATAAATTTATTTGTATATATATATACACACACACACACAGTAATATTGTGATTTTTTTAACCATTGAAAATAACTTTTAGAATGTATTACATATTAAAATACATTTTAAAATAGAAATAAATGTATACATTTTAAGATTTTACATTTTAAAGCACTTATTTTGTGAATATTGCATAATTCTTCAAAAATGTTGCTCAACTTAAAGTGTTTCAATAAATAAACAATAATTTAATAATAATTTATTTTTTATTTTTTTAACAGTGAAAACATTTTTTTTAACAAGCATTTTTTTGTTGAATTGAAAAAGTAAAGCAATTGTTTGAAGCGGAGATATTTTTGTATTTTATAAAATACAAGGTCTTTAATATCATCAATTCTGAATAAAGTTATTCACATAACGTACTGACCCAAATACAGTAGTATGTAATTATTTAATTTATTACTAGCTCAGTGCATAGTGTTGTGAGTGTTGTAGAGCTGCATTTATTATTTGATGAAATAATAGTGACGTTTCGTTCTTCACAAAGGAAATAGTGCATTAAAATATAAATGTATGTAGTAAAAACTATTCCTTGCTTTAGTGGTAGGTTATCCAGGGCTTGCCACTCCAATCCATTGCCATTCATGTCACTCTCAGTATCGTCTGGTTTCTCACTCACTTCCCTGTCTTTTGTAACTCTTTTACATTCTCTTTCTTTCCTCTTTTCCTCTGTTGTCAGCTTTCTACATCTGTTTATGCGTACGGCAGCCACCTTGAATCTTAAACGCCACTTATCAGCCACACTTTTTTTCTACAAAAGCACTTTCTATCTATCACACGGCTGACTTTAAATTGTACTTAATTTTTCAGAATTACCCAAATACCTTGATTACTGCTTATTTTCCCCCAACGCATTAACGTATGCATTCAACAAGTGAAATAAATTAGTGATCATGACTGATCGAAATTTCTTGTTTTTGTATTTTGAAACATCTGATAGGTGGATCTTTACAGAGTTCTAGTCAGAAAGCTAATTTGATTATTTGTTGAAGCGATAGCAAAATGAAGACTTTGTCATTAAATTGGTTCTGTTGTTCCAAATTAATTTTTCATCTTTAGAAAAAAAAAAAAAAAAAAAAAAAAAAAATATATATATATATATATATATATATATATAAACCATAAAACAATAGGCTTAATTTATTTTAGTTGTCAAATAATTTAGAATTTACATTTAGATTTTAGAATTTAACAAAAATTAAAACTGAATAGAAATTAATATAAAATTATATATGCATAATAGATATAAATAATAATAAAAGTGACAGAAACACAACAAAATGACAAAAACTTTAACTTAAAAACAATGCAAACAGAAAACAAATCTAAATGTATCATATATATAATATAATACAATATATAATAAATCCTAATATCTACTGTATAAGAAAAAATAATAAGAGTCATGCAGGTTTTGGGCAAATTTTTCCTCGCATCCTTAAAAAACATAGTTCATGTCAAATAATGTATTTTCAAATGTCAAAACTCTCATTTGCGCGTTTGATTTGATCCTATTACCCATAAGTCCCGGCGTCCTTGTGCTGCATTAGCACACACAGCTAAAGACTTGAGGTGTCAGGGCACCGTTACAGAGATTGCGTTTTTTTTTTCATGAACCTCTTCACCAAATCATATTTGATTTCATGCGTAATTAGTTTGTCCATCAGCAGCCGAGGGGACCCTGTAGCGGCGGTATCTGCAATATCTTTGAGCTCTGATGACAGAGGCTTCAGGACAACAGCCAATATGCATTAGAACAATAGCACGGTTCCGCCCCATCGCTCCGGATGAACTAGAACTCATTTGGTACGACTGGTGTTTGTAACTACGCTCTCTTTACCTCTCACGCAGCGGGAGGAACATCTCCACGCTCACTGGCAGCCTTCAATGTTTGATAGACGCTCTGCCCTTCATATTAAACTGGAAGATTTAATTATATTTTTAAATGATATTTTAATTAAATATTAAGGTAAGCAAAAATGGATTTCAAAATAATTACATCAAACATCAAAAAAGTGAAGGCTGTTTTTTTTCTGCTTGGACAGCAGAAAAAGTAAGAAGCCTTATTTAAGTCACTGAGAGATTCAATCTAATTTAATTCTCTCCCCTCTCTAAATAAACAGTTCTCCAACCTTTTTTCATCTGGGGGGAGAAGAGATGATAGAGGTAATCAATATTTCTAGCATTTTAATTAAAACCGTTAGTGGAATAAATCCATTTAATTATCAGTTAATGAAATACAAGGTCATTTACCTGACAGCAACTTTGAAGGTGGCTTACTGGTTGGAATGAGAAGGCTGCTGAGGTGTCAGAGCCGTTTAGCAGCTGCCAGAGCTCAGCTTCAGATTCTCCTCGCTGTATTAACCCCTCTCTGTCCGTCTGTGCTCCGCTTGACTCCTACCTTCTGCTGCACACACACCAAAAACACAATGAAGATCAAGTGTGTGTGTGTGTGTGTATATTAGTCCTGTCAAACGATTATTCACGTTTAATCACATCCAAAATAAAGGTTTTTGTTTACAAAATATATGTGTAATGTGTATATTTATTATGCATATGTAAACACACACACAAATACAGTATATATTTCTTTTTAAATATGTGCATGTATTTTACATATAATTTTTATTATTTCTAAAAATATTCAATATATGAATACCATATTTTTCTGAAATATATACATGCATATGTGTGTATTTATATATATACATAATTAAAATACACAATACACATACATATTATGTGAACTAAAACTTTTATGTTGGATGCAATTAAACATTTGACAACACACACACACACACACACACACACATATATATATATATAAATATATATTTATGTGTGTGTATAGTAGTCAACACTTTCATCGGAGTTGTGCTAAAAACAAAACAAGACCCCATTCTTCTTAGCTGGTATATATATATATATCTTTATATTATATTATAGTGCAGTAATGTGTATTGCATTTTAATATAATCTATATTTTTAAATCAATAAATTTACATTTACTGTAACTCTAAATATAGATGTACACAACTACACATGCACATATATATATGTGTGTGTGTATGTTTGAAAATATAATAATAAAATATACTGTAATATCACACACACACACACACACACATTAGTGCTGTCAATAATCAATTGTGATTAGTTGCATACAAAATAAACAATTTGTGTACATAATAATATGCATGTGTGTGAACTCATAACATGCGTATATTTAAGAAAAAAAGTATACAGTTTTTAAATACACACACACACACGCACACCTACACACACAACTAATTCATATTTTATGTCAGTATAAAACTCATAAATATCCTGTATGAAGACCAGTATATGCATTCATAGATTATTTGGTATTTTGGAGGTCTTTGTAATTCCTGTTGTACATTTCTAGATAATAACACAAAATGTTGTCCTGGAAAATCAAACATTTCCTTATTTGTACTACATGTTTTGCAAGTTTACAGAACTATGGCACTTAGGAAGATGTATATAGTAATTACTTATATTATTGAGTGATAAACATGAGAGAAATCTCCTATATTACGTGATGCCAATGTCTTTTCTCCTTTGACGTTCAAACACTTGCAGAACAAGTGTGATAGAGTAGCATAGCATCGTTTAACCTCTAAAATGTGTTTGCCAGGAAACGTCTTTGTTGAAGATCACTTGATATGCTAGGAATTATTTTTGAGGCTCAATTGAAGATTTTTATTTCAGAGGCATATAATAGAAACAGAGCTGTATCATGTTGTTTGTCTGTCGAGTACTAGTAGCTTTAAAGGAGTGTGAGACTGTCACTATGAGTGTGTGTGTGTGTGTGTGTGTGTGGAGGCAGAAGCTTTTAGCGTGTGGAGGTGGTGCTGGGATTTGTGTGATGGAGTTTATTTCAGACCCAGTTCTCTGGGGCCAGAGGAACAATAGTCTCTCAGCAGCCCTTCCTTCACCATCTGGAACAAATACAACAAATAATAAATAGAGATACAATGGGGCAGAGAAATGGAATTTAACTTGGCCCGCAGCACTTACCTGAAATGTGCATATAATGGTGTGGGGCATTTGTCATAGCGAATGCTTTCTGGAGTTTTTGTCCTACTGTTAATGAAATAGTAAACTTGGCTCTGTACATTACGCTTCGGCTTTATGCATCGATCTCGGCAATTGCTTTCTTTGTCTTATTACTAAAATCAATTTCCTTCTGTGATTGCCAAGAAGAGCATTTAAAAGCACTTACTTCATGTGATGTTTTCTGACTCCGTTCCCCGGCTCTGTGGCTTTTTATTGTTTGTGACAGTCCTTCCAACAACAAATGCCCTGCGCATATGCCGTTCTTGGAAAACGCCTGGCGAATATTAGAATCAGTCTGCCAAGGACACTCAGTCGTCCCGATGACAGACGTATTAAGACGTTCTCAATCCTGTTCTGATCAAATTCTAATTGTTGGGTACTGAGTTGATGTTGACATTTGGAGGCGGCTTTAACCACTGAATGTGAAGCATGTCTTTTTGTATATGTAACAACATTGTGATCCAATAGTAGTCTCAAAGCCTATCCTCAAGTTCCAGAACTAACCTTTTACCAAGGCTACCAATGACTAGTTTATTAGGAAAACACATTCGTATTAACCCTTAACTGTACATGAAACAACAAGCCTAGTGCCATCAGCAAGCACATGATGTCACATGGGTTTAAGTTTGTTGATATTACAGTGTAATTTCACATTTAAGTACAGAGTAATATGAATTAGCTACATGAACTTACTGTACGTGTAGGATTAGGGCTTGGTTACTTGGTAGGTACATCCAATATGTGTAATAAAGGGTACCTTAAAATAAAGTATTATCCTGTTTTTATTTGAAACAAATAGCAGTTGATTTTCGTAAATGTGTGTCTATAGGTTATATACCAAAATATATATTTTTTTTATTAAAAAATAGTATGTTTAAAGTTTATATTTTATAGTACACACACACACACACACACATATATATATACACGTAAGGTAATGTATATTTTTCACGTTCTACAGTTAGACTGTAAATTCAATACATATGACTATTTTATGATGCAATGGTAACTTGGTGAGTCCTTATTTCTAACTCAGACCCGTACATTTATTATTAGAGAGATTTGATTGGTTGATAATGAACAAAGAAAGATGATCCAGGAACATGTTGTACTTGGGTAAACTGAGATATAATTAACCCCTTTTTCTGTAAATGTGGATTATACGTGATGCTTTTGACAGAAGTGTATCTCAGTGGGGATGGAGCTGCTCTGCTGTGCCTCTCTCTCCCTCACACACACACACGCACACGCACACACACACACACACACACACACACACGCAGGCCTGCAGGCAGTGGCTCTGACGACTGGTGTGGCTTTGTGCTTTAATACACTGACACAGTGTTTGACTTCAGTCTGTTCAGCTCAGAGTGGCCAGTAGAGCTCAATCTATCCTCTAGATATCAGTCTGATCTACTGCCGGTTTATAGTTTCATTTGACCACAATCCACTTTGACAAACAACCTGCTTTCATCTCCAACTCTCACAAAAAACAACTCATTTCTGCTCCCCAAACCTCAAAAGAAACCATGTCAAGGTAGCCGAGATACCGTCTCCTTCCGATTTCAAATGAAGATCAGATTTTTTTATGTTACTTAATTATTTCCTAATTAGTTTGCATGTTAATTAAAATGGTGGCTAATGTTAATTACCTATATTAATGGATTCTCATGTAACACCTGCCCGAAGCGCTTGGCTCAGTTTTCAAAATATCTTTATCTAAGCCGGTTGATGCATGCCGTCTCGCTTTGTTGAAAAGCAGCGAGGAATTGAAGTCAGGGGATTTTTGAAGTAGTCAAATCGAATGCTCGTTGTTTTCTTCTCTTCTGCTTTCATTTGAGAGCTGCGTTTGCAGAGAGGATTGGCATATTGTGATTAAAGTCATATTTGTAAGCGTGTGTAATCTGTTTCTTCCATTTTAAATAGGTTAAATAATTTTTTATACGGAAAAAATAAATGTTTCAGATATGTTAAAAATCATTCTAATTAGGAATCCAAAATATACCCTTAAAATTTATTTGGACACTTGAATAACATTTAAATATGCTCAAATCCAGTTCTGCAAACCTTTGAGCATCATCCTCTAAAACACACCCATGATGAGTATTCATTTTCATGAGATCATTTGAAAAGTAGCATCTATACCCATGTATACACATAAATACTCACCTGTGTACACACACACACACACACACACACACAAAGAGAGAAATCCAGTCTAAAATCCATAGCTCATGATTTTTAATGCCTTTTGTTTTCACTTTGAATAATGTCTTTATTTTTCATAACTTATCTTGTAATAAATAAATTACACTTAGTTTCAAATTTTGCTACATAATGTATTTTTATTTGTGACTTATGTAAGTGTTTGAATGTGGCACAACGCTGACATTGCAGCCATTGTAATCACAATTCTGAGACTACAGATCCATAGACATTTCTGCAAATATCCACTTTTTAATAGTCAGTTGTTTATTAGATATTTTCATATGTTGGTTTATGTTACATATTTGCTAGCAAGTAGCATGCAAAGTCATACACGAAAGTTAAAATGCCTACAACAGCACGCATACTGTACATATGAGAGACACAAACCTGTTTCTGTATAATGTCCCAGATGTTTCCCATCACTCCTCTATGCTGGCAGAATCCCCTCTGACATTCTTGACACACACCTGGTGTGATTGCTTGGCATGCATGACAAAGCCAAAGCAAAACAAGACCATATTAAAGCGAAGATGGTCTCTATTAGATTGAAAATGATCACCCGATCAATACGACCCCCTGCCTGACTAATCCATAACGTGAACATTGTTTCAGACCCCCGCGCCTTTTCCTGCATGTGTCTCGGAGTGCTTAGACTACATGGAAGCAAGGATCAGCGATTAAATGTCACCTTTCAGCAACAACATTAAATAAGAAGCAGCAATTTGGCTCCTAGCAATTGCTAATTTCACGCCCTGATAAATGTTGCAGGAGCTAAAGCTTTCAAAGATATTTCTTAAAGGGGTGGCAGCATATGCAGGTAAAGACCTGATGCGTTCTGCGAGGACAAAAGCTCACTTTCATGTCAAGGTCAAAGGAGTTGTTTTGCTTTAAGCTAAATGTAAGTCATCCCTTATTACCAATTAAAAATTTATTCTGACCTCATCAATTAGATTTAGAGTGAGGGCTTTTTAAAAATAGATATTTAAAATGCTGTCTTAGGAAATGATGGTGCATTAGAAGATATTTGACATTTAGCAGAGACAGTACATAGGGCGTTCACACATACAGAGATTTACTGCCACCAGCAATCATTCGTTTCAGCAGCTTTGAGCGACGTTGACCATTGACATGTCAAATATAGGAGGAGACAGTCCACTCGTACAAAGATGAATGGGTGACATTGCTGTTCAGTATGGCGGCTGTAGAAACGGAAGGTCCTCCAAAGAGCCAGTTGGGTTTTTTAGATGCATCAGCTATTTTTAGTGTACTTTCAGTTAAAGTATCTGGTTATTGTGTGGCCGATTTCAAATATGAAAGGTAGCATTGTTAAATCTTTTTCCCCTCTTTATTTAAGTACACCGAATGACTGCAATAAAAAAAGCACATCACCGACTGCCCACTTTTCCAGCTGTCTTGATCTCAGAAGTATTTTTTCCATTTATTTTCTTCATTGGCATTTCAGAATATTCAATAACAGTTCCAAGCCACCGAACCAAGCAAGAGAGCTCTAATATACATCATAACATTTTGTCTGAAGCAACATTATATATGAAAATTTAGTAAAAATAAAAAAATATTTTACAAGAGAATTAACTACTTATATTTTGTGAATCACTTTCTAATCAAAGACTGTAAAATATATGAAGAAAGAAATTGTTATTTATCAAAGACTGATTGAACTGATCAGACGGACACTGAATCTATTTCCAATAAATTCTCTTTCTGATTGATTTCAAATTGTATCATGGTTTACATTAACATATAAATGTGTTTTAGCACTAATATAAAAATAAATTTTTCTTGAGCAGCAAATGAGCATATTCTTATATCAGGATCATGTGACATTGGAGAAATGATGCTAAAAATTCAGATTTGCATCACAGGAATAAATGATATTTTATAATGTATTACAATAGAAATGAGTTATTTTAAATTCTAATGACATTTCACAATAATTCTGATCTTGGCAAACACAAGAGGTTTTTAAAAACATTAAAAAGTCATTGTAAAATGGCCAGCCTTAAAGGTACTTTGCATGTAGAAGAACCAAACGTCAAGCATCTTAATTGAATAATGTGAGACATTTTGCATGTTGCCAAGTGCTTGTTTGATAAAGCACAACCAATTCATCTTGCACCTACGGTGGCATCTATTCTGGAGACACTGCAGATAGCTATAGAAATATGACCCCCTGTGTTTTTAGTGCATACGTAATCAAATTTATTTGACCAAGCAGTCAAACAACTGCAAATGAATGCGCTTGTATCAGCAGCTGGTTAGCTGCAAAAGACAGATAAGCGTGAACGAATGAGAGCAACTTCTGTCTGACAACACTGTAGTAATCGCCATTATTTTGAGCCATAAAGTTGCGTGATTCATGTCGGAAGACCCCACCACACATTAAATCCAGCCTTTATGACTAGTGATTTGAAAGTAATAGTTTCCAAATGAGTTTCATGCCTTCTACAGCTCCTCGGAGGCCCGCTCTCCTCAAAAATAATCTCCCCTCGTAACTTTTCAGAGGAAAAAAGCCGGCCGTCAAGGAATAGCAGTGCATTCTTTTCCTGCTCGTGAAAGTGAAAACACTCGAATGAAATACAGCCTCTTAAATGACAATTGGGGAATTTAGTTTTCTTTTCTTTCCCTTTTTTTTTTGAACACAATACGACAGCATTTTCAAGACACGTGTAGAGTTTGTGAAGGTGAAGCTTTGCAGGCATATTTGTACATTTATGAGCTGCTTTGATAGAACCCTCGGCCATTTACAGCTGCTGTCTCGACCTCACACAACTCCCGACTGAATTTATTTTCTGAGCATGCCTGCGTGTGTGCTGCTCGCCTCCGATGCTGCCTCTGAACATCAGGACCGTCCTGATGGGAGACATTTCAAACAGGCCGATGTATGTTCTGGCTGTTTTGAACACCGGTCGCAGGGGGGCCGGGGTGGCGGGAGACTTCCCACCGTTTTCAATCTCGCCGCAACGCTCCTCGCATTCAGAGCAGACGATAAAGAAATGAACGACCCCCGTGTTTTGTCACATAGCTTAATTGTAGAATTTTGGAGGTATCCATCGGCCCCTGTGCAGCAGTTCACCTGTTTTTCATTTTTTTTTCTCGTACTGCATGCTAGAGTCACATTTTTCTCGTTTCTCTTCATTCCCCAGCTGCTTTCAATGAAACTCTGTCCTGTTTGCACTGCTGCCACATGAATCGTCTTCCAATCCGTCTCTCTATCTCTCTCACTCTGTTTTTTCATTGCACATGAAGCAACACAAGAGCGTTACTCAATTCTGTTTGGATCATATTTGATCCCAATGAATTTCGCCCTCCTGTTCGATGTGAAACACATGTGCCTCAAAGCTCAAGGACGATCATGTCTGTGATTGTTTTCCTCCAGTGCATGTTTTTTTCATCACAATCTGCTGATTTTTAGCAGTCCTGTCTAGCTTATGAAGGCAAATCAGTCAGGTCTGGGCCTTTAATACTTTACTGTTATTGACTTTTTTGCTCTCATTATTATTTCTCTTTGGTATTATGCAGTTAAAAAAAGAGGGAATTTTGGCTGTTTTTGGCATGGCTGTTCTGTTGATCATATTTGATGTCCCATTAGGGTTACAGACATGACACCTCAAATCATAAGGCTTGTTCAGGAGCGTGTGCTATTATTGTTCTAAGCAACTGGATAACAAAACATGAACAAGAGGCAGTAAACAGCTGTGCAGCATGCACTGGCAACCGTTTTTTACATTGTGGTGGCCAGTTTTAGAAGAGCAAGTACCCACATTTTTATCAGAAATATAAACATTTTATTTCTAATTTCTTTGCATGCATTGAGGGATTTTTGATGAATTGCTTAGTTCTTTGTAAGTTGCTTACATAAATGTAAGTGACACATAAAAGCTTTGATTAATTATTCACACAACTGTTCAAAACTTTGGAATCTTTATGCATTTCTTAAAGAAGTGTCTAATGCACCCCAATGGTGCGTTTATTTAATCAAAATACAGTATATTATTATTTTGAATTATTATCACAAATATCTATTTTAATACATTTTAAAATCATTTTCATCAGCCGTTACTCCAGGAATCATTATAATATGCTGATTTCATATTATTTTCAATGTTAAAAAAAATTGAGCTGCTTGTTTTTGCAGAGATACATTTTCTTCAGGATTCTTTTGATGATTAGAACGTTGAGAGGAATCATTTTTATTTGTAACAGAATCTTTTGTAACATAAATGTATTTACAGTCACTAGTAGAGTACAGTATGTTGCCTGGGTTTAGTTTACATTAATTGATCATGTGAGGTGCACATAGTCTGATATATGATATAAGGTATAGGAAGTGATGATAGCAGAGTTTCAGCTCAGTGGATGCCTCCCAGAAGATGTGAAACTGACACAGGCATGTAAACAAAGGGGCCCAAAATGACTCGATTCAGCAGATTTTATTGTCATCTGAGTCTCTATTTCACTCGAGGGAAGAAGGTAAGCATTCATCAAATGATTGAATTCATATCGATTCCTGCCATATTAACAGTTTAAAGCAAGACCTCTTTTGACGGCGAGAGAGAGAGGGAGTGAGAGGTTTTTGAATGATTCTGTTTGAAATAAGTATACGGGAGATTCACACGCAAATCCCCTCTGTCTGCATATCTGAATAAGAATATCTTTAAACGGGCCGGGAGGGGGGGAAGGCGAACCGTGCTGTGTGCGGGATCAGGGGGTTATTTACCACTTCTGCGGGAGGCCATGTGTTCGTACAGAGGTCGTACGGCAAGCAGAGAGGGACTGTTAGCACGGCGGGCGACGTGGAGCACTCCAGCCCATAGGAAAATTAATTAAGCGACGCTTTGCTTTTAAGTCAGAGGCTTACATGCGTTTTTCTTTGGTTGACATTGTCTGCCTTGAGATTATGAAAGCTTAGCCTTTATCTCAGACACTGATTGCATTGCATTGTGGGAACGGGCTGTGCGTACATTATGACAAACTCTCATCAATAGCACGATTTCTCCTTCAAGTGCTGATGAATGTAGGTTTATGTGCTTGCTATTGATGTTTTTCATATTCACCCATGGGAGCCGCATCTCACAGCAGCTCAGCCGCATACGCCGTTATAGATTTCTAATACGTTTCAGCTCTGCGTTTTTAATACAGATGGGTAATTCTGCTCGGTTCGGCAAGATCAATGCAAATGCGTCTTAGCCACGCGAGCCACAAGAGAGGCGAATCTCCATCACGACAATGTCCTCGAATCGAAACCGAAGTGGCGTGCTGGGCCGAGCCGTCCTCAGGCTCAAGGTGGCTCGGAGAAATTGCTTTTGTCTGAGGTGGGCATCGGTTATTATTGTGTGTGTAAGCTGCTCCGGTGGGATTGAGTAATTAGGATCCTGACATGGCATCGGCGAGCCAGCCGAGTGAATCAAAAATGAAGGCAAATGAAAGCAAATTCCTCCGAGGAGGGAGAGGAGAAGTCTGCGCGCTCGAGCCGCTAATTTTCTAGAGCTCCTAGTTAGGTTCATTTCATTCCTCCCAAATGAGCAAAGCGCCCGAGCCCCGGCGTTTGATGCCCGCCCAATAAATGGAATGAAAAAGCGACACATCTTTCTGTTGATTTTCTTGTTTATTATCAAGGGTAGCTTTGATTGAGGAGCAGTTTACATTCATGGAATCGTCTGACCTTTCTAGAGGCATCTGCCGAGCAGGCGCCGGGCGCCCGGTGGAGAATGCGAAGCCGGCGCGCTTCATAAAGTGTTGAGAAATGACCAAAAAATCAAAGCCGTCTGTTGGAGATTTTATTGGCTCGCTCATTCATCGTCTCGTATTTTGCACAATAACTGATATCCGTCAAGCCAATGTAGCCAATTTTCTCAAGCACCAAGGAGAAATACATATTTTTTTTCCATCTGATTTGAAAAGCATGTACAAGTGCTTCCTAATCACTGCTGAAAACTAACACGCTCCTTTCTGAAATGGACCGGCGCCAGTTTCGAGCGCCGCTCTTTATTGCTGCCGTATTGATTCGGCTAAATGCTAGAGGTCTGAATTCGTTTAATAATTTTGCGAGTTCTTATAGTTTATTGTTTTTTAATAGTTCTTGAAGTTGGATCGAAGGCGTTGAGGTACTTGAGGTTGTTCAAATGATATCTGATTCTTTCTCTCTGTTGTTTTTGGTGTCAGCAGGTGGAGGTCCAACAGAGCCATCGAGAGGCCCAGAAAGACGTTCTGGATCAGATGAGAGTGAAACTTAAAAGTCAACAGTACTGCTCCAACAGCAGAAGCGTCGACTTCACCTTGATGTCCAAGTCTAACAGGTGCGATGAGAAATGTGAAATAATGCCTGATTTGTTTTGGTCATTTTCGAAAACAGCATTACAAGCAATCCCAGAATGCACTGTGACTAGCTCAGTGAAAAGATGAATAAATAAATTATAAACATTTAAATTACTAAAAAAGCATCAATAAAACGTACTATTACAATATGCATATAAATATATATTTTGCATACTTCCCCACTGAATCCAAACCATTTTGGAACTTATGCTTACTAATTATACTAAAAATAGTATAATGCTTAAGTGGTTTTATCATGTCATAATTTTGTCTGAAATTTTTTTTAAACCATGTAAATAACATTTTTGCTTGTGACAAATATGCAAAAATATGCAAACACTTGTCAGATTGTACCAGAGCAAACTTAGTGAATATTAATATTAACTTAATAATGAATATTAAATGTTTATTTTTTGAAAAGCATTTATTAAACATAAAATGATTTGATCATTTTTTGTATATTGTGTTACGTTTAGTGAGTTGTTTGGCAACACATTGTCTATGTCTGTGTTTTATGATGCAATTTGCAATTCTTAAATTATATTTTAATCAGTAGTTTTATCAATAAATACTGTTTGGAAGTCAAGGCTTCCATGCACTTTGTTTTGCCATGGATTTGTTGAGTAGAACTTCTCAAATCCTTCACTTAAGGGCTTCCAAGAGCATTATGGTGCTGACTTGGAACGCCAATAACTTCCTGAAGTATATTTTATATTATGTGCCTTGGCTCTTTTGTTTTCACAAATATCTTGCCGTTTAATCAATACTGTAGATTAGATTTATTTTTAAGGGCCTGAAGTAACCTTTCTCTAATGCTACTTAGTGGTTCCTCATGTGGTTACAGACTTGCATTATCTTTCTTTCTTTCTTTCCTAAAATAACTAATCCTTTTATTCGGTGGTCCATTAGTTCTCGACCCTCCCCCTCTCTCTCTCCCGGTCCAGTAAAGTCCTGAATGTTAACCGTAGAGTTCGGATCGGACTCCTCGGCTTGGCTTTGAATCAAACATCGTTTTAATCCTTTTAAGCTTCTCGTCGTAATGATTTATTTTGCAGTAAAAAACCCATAATGATCCTTTGAATTTTAATGATGAGCTGCCTGCTCAAGGATTCATTGTTTTGACTCTTTGGCCCTTACCTTTGCATGGAAACATGTCTTAAGGGAGGCGCTGTCGAATTCGATGGCCTCCGGTGCCTCTCTCTAGCTCGCAGGCCTCATCAAGGGCTGACGCCCACCGCAGTGGCTCCCAGCATCCCCTCGCACCTGATAGAAGCGGGACGCCTGCCATTCAGGAATCAAAAGCCCTCTCCAGGAGAGGAGAGACGAGGGAAACACAACAGACAGCGGTGAAAAGGAGATGTTAAGTCCCCACATTAGGCGCCAGGGATTAGCACCATAAATTAAAGAGCTCTTTCTATAAAACTGTCACTTCGTATGAGATGTGAGGGGTGTCAATACAGCCGGCCAACCTTTCCCGGTGAGGCTCAGGGTGAGCGCTGATGAATTAGACCACCTCCCCCTCTTAGAAAGGTGGCGCGGTGCTGAGTGGGGGGCACGTTGACGTTAAACGGATTTGAAAAGAAAGAAAGATGGAGAGGCATCCATTTCTGTCTCACAGGAGTGTCAGTGCTGCGCTGACCCGGAGGAGCCCGTTTCAAGTGGCTAACAGCTAATGCTCGTCGACAAAACCGCTCCATGTGAGGTCTGATGAACAGGTGGATAGCAAGTTTCAAAAAAGCATAGAGCGTAAGAAGATTTTTTGGTTTGTTTGTTTAAACAGACCAAGTGAGTTTAAGTGTCAAATCTTTGTTAGTTTGAAATAGCATTTGAACTAAAATTAATAAAGTACATAATTATAAATTGGGCATTTTTTAAATATACGTATACATATGTATGCGTGTGTACATATGTATATATATTTGTGTGTCAATATATATATTTGAGTGATTCTATAATTTCGGGTGTCCCCACAAAAATAGTCATTATTTTTCCAGCTTTTTTTAAATGGTTATATTTTTTTATTATTTTAATAAATGTATTATTGTTCTTTACTAATTGTTATGAATTAAAAGATGTTGCAGTCCATAGCAAATAAATAACTTAAAAATCATGATTTCTTTTTGTCCGCATTAGTCATTGTATTTTTTAATCTTGTTTCAATGTTTAATCAAAATGTTTTATAGTACTTTTTTGGCAACAGTTTATTTATTTTATTTATAAAAGCCCTAAATAGTTACTTACTTAATTCTACAACATTAAATTATTTAAAATTAATTTAAAGCTTTAATTTTTTATATATATATATATATATATATTTTTTTTTTTATAATCATTTTTTGATAATGATAATAATATTTATAGTTTTTTTTTTATATCCACATTATATAATTGTGAGATTCACACAAGTGCAGGCATCAATCTTCAAAAGAGTTTATGTTTTAGAGGAATGCATGTACAATTGTTCTGCTCATGAACCAAAGCGAGCAGGAGAAAATGATGCTGACAGAACAATATCCCATGATGCACGTTTGCTAAATGGATCTTACTTTTTTTTCTCCTACTTGTTTTTCGTTATTCGTTGTTAATGTTGTTTGGATGCCCTGAGAGCTTGTTTTACAAGCATTTAGATTTATGTTAGTGAGGGGGAAAAAAAAAGAGAGTACGAAAAACAATACGGTATGCAAGAATACAGAAAGATGCTGTTTAACTCACAAACAGCATATTGAGTTTTAATATCAGTCGAAGAACGCAGCGCCTGAGGGAGTCTTCACACTTCCGCCGCACATGTCTGACTGTTCCTAATTTGCTGTCTTTGCCGTTTTGTTCTGATCAATGTCTTGCGTACAAACACGGCTCAAATTTTCACGTACTCCCCAATGTCGTTTTGTTAAATCAGCGCCTGCTTGGAAATGCTAATTTGCAGCTCTATCCTTGTTGAAATTTCATACGTGCTAGCATTCAATGGCGCATTCCTGTTTTCTTTGTGTCTGCGCTGAATTGAAATAAAAAGGAAATGTTGATTTTTCTCTTGCACCCTTCTTTGATCATTATTTGTGTAATCTCATTCATAGTTTTTCTTCTTCAGGGACAACAGGACCGCTTGAAAAAGCGAGAGGGGGAAAATGGTGCTGGTTTGACATAACTGTCAAGGCTCTCAAAAGCAGTGCGAATTCTAAACAATTTTCCCACTAATGTTTCTAAACATGTGGCCCTCCTGCTGAGGCGCAAATCTAAGCAAAGCTCAGACACTAATATGTTTGTTTGTGCGCGCGTGGTGATGAGCTGCTGTTATAGTGTAAACGTATGCACATACAATCATCCCAGTGCTGTTAAAAAATATCGAATGAGCTTCACCGTTGAGCTGACGGCAGCATTGAGCGAGAGGGAGGTGAAGTCATGTTTAATTAAGACGTTCTGCCTCACGAGCTGTCACTCAGAGCACAGGTTAAAGATCCCTTGTGCTCCCCGACTCTGCTCACACTTCACATACCCATGACGCACTGCGCCTCGGTGCACTGGCCGCTAACGGGCTGGTGTAATTACCTCCGCTTGTCAAATATTCACTCGGTGAAATATGTCCGTACACTGTCTCTCCAGACCTCACCTGAGCTGGAGAAGCTGTGAACTTCTTTCTGCCTGTCTCATTTTTCTTCTTCTCATTCAGCCTATCAGAGTTTGAGGCGGACTACCAGGAGCTCTGGGATTGGCTGATGGACATGGAATCCATAGTGACAGACAGCCATGATCTGATGATGTCAGAGGAACAGCAGCATCACATGTATAAGGTAAATGGGTTATTGAGCATTTAATGTTGCAAGCTGTTTTGAAAAGACAACTAACTGAAGGAATAGTTTCATTTCAGAATTCATTAAAGACCCATATGACTGTATTTATTAAATGCTGCAGAAAAGATGTTTTGAGCTTTTGATAATTGGGACTAGAGCTTTCAAGCTTCAAAAATGACAACTGAGCTGGATAAATAAGCTTTCCATTGATTGAAGTTTGTTAGGATAAGACAATATTCGACCGGGATGCATCTATCTCTGGAAAATCTGGAATCTGAGGGTGCAAAAACATTGCCATCAAAGTTATCTAAATAAAGTCTTTAGCAGTTCATATTACTAAGTTTTGATATATTTCCAGTAGGATTTTTGGCATAAAAAGTCTTTAGCAGTTCATATTACTAAGTTTTGATATATTTCCAGTAGGATTTTTGGCATAAAAGAAAAACCTGACCCATACAATGTACTGTTGGCTAATGTTACAAACATACCTGTGCTACTGTGCACGAATGAAGCGTCAAGCGCGAGTGATTTACATGTTAAGTCAATGCAAAGACGCGATTAGACATCCTGCGGCCCAAATTAAGCGGCGCGAATGGTGCAATTCACACCAATTGCGCGTTTGACACGTGATTCGTGCAAAATGCTCAAGTTGAAAAATCTGAACTTTGGCTTTCTCTGGAAGTGTCGTGATTACTAGCAAGCGGAGGCAGAATTCCGAAACTATGGAAGACAAAATCATCGTCACTATGATACATCTTCGTACTTTAATAAAAACAGGAAAAAAAACGGAAATACATAATAGATTCATTAAACCAGAGTTTGCCTACGAGATATACCCAAAACGCATTTCACCACCTGTTTAACCACTACAGAGATATCAGGAGTCAGTGGCAAGTGTCAGAATTACTAGCCGCGGTGAGGCTGCACTCGGCGGATACATGAGCACTGAGCACCCGGTGTTCACGTGGAGCTCACGGCTCCGAAATCGATGCAGCAAACTTTTTAATAAACCACAGATTTGTGTTTTGAACAACTACATTCTCGCCTGAAATACTCTTAAAACTGCAGTTCATTGCACAATAACAGCAATATTTAAAATGTTTTGATGTTTTCCCCTACACCAATGCAGAGACTGGAGCCGCCTGGCAGAAGCCCCTTTCAGCGTCTGTTGTACGCGCGAATGAAGCGAGTAAATTCAAAATGTTCACGCGTCTAAAGCCCCGTTCACACTAGCAGCACCACGCAGCGACAAATCGACGCGATCCCATTAATTTCAATGGAGAGCTGGCGATATACGGCGACAAGAGCAACAGCGGCCGTCAGCGACCGTTGGCGACCGGATGTGGGCGTGTCCAGCGACGCGACAAAGTTAAGAATCTCTCAACTTTATGCAAATGAAGAGCGACTTTCGGGAGCGACAGCCAATAGGAAAGAAGACGATAGTGATCATGTGATCATACTCCATTTTTTCCCGCGCCAACAGTGAGGAGAACATGGAGGAGAAATTAATCCTAACTGTTAGCAATTTTCCTGTTTTATACGATATGTCCCTGCCTACATACAGGGACATAAATGTGAAAAATGAAGCATGGAAAGGGGTGGCCGATATCGTGGGGATTCCAAGTAGGTATTTAATGAACTAATAGGGTGTAAAATTACATATCACCTCTCAACAGACAAAATCATAAATGATTAGATAGCAAATAAACGTACCATATTAAAAATAATATTAATTTCATTAAAATAATTTTCACCTGCTTGTCTTTGTTTCTAAAGTTGCTTTGGATAAAAACGTCTGCTAAATGATTAAATGTAATTTAATAGTATAATGTATAGAAACACTACGCTCCATCACATACACATTGTATATAATTGTTATGTATACTACATAAATAAAATTACTGTAGTAATGCACTGTGTACATAAACTTTATACAATACAATAGCCTATATGTATTCATGTATTCAGTGCAATATAGGCTACTGCATGTACAGTATACATTTTAGAGTGCATATACACCCACATATATATACTGTATATATACATAAACAATACATACTTTGTATTTCCATTACATTTCATCGTAAATTGTCATAAATAGTAATAACAGAAATATTTTTCTTGCATGTGTGTGTATTTTTATTTTTTTTTTTAGTTGAAGAATGCAAAAAAAAATGGAAAAACCTTCGTGATATATATAGAAGAGAATTAAACAAAATAAAAGAAAGAAAAAGTGGCTCAGCTGCGGATCCAATAAAACCTTGGAGGTACAGTGCCATCATGGGCTTCCTTAACCCATTTATGGAGTACCGGAGCACGAGTGGAAACATGTCCAAAGGGGTTGGGGAGCCCACTGTGGCAACTGAACTCCAAAGCCAGGCAGCACCAGTTAGACAGCCAACAAATCAGGAAGAACCAGCCAGTCAGCCAGCTACAGTCACCAGTCAGCCAGATCCCGCAAACAGCCAGCCAAGTGAAAGCAAGACAAGACAAGAGTATGAAAAGTCTCCCCAAAGCATCTCCAAAAGACAGCGGGGGGGTGACACATTAACTATTTTTGAGAAACGTCTTCTTTCTGCTCTAAATAGGGCTGAGGCACCTCTGTCTCACCCCACATTTCAGCCCCCATCAACATCTGATGACCCAGATGAACTTTTCCTCCGGAGCCTGTTGCCACAAATAAAAAATCTTAATTTGAGAAGGAGGGAAAAGGTTAAATTTGAAATACACAGAATAATCTTTGAGGCACAGTGCAGCCAGGACCAGGAGCAGAATATGGAACAGATGACACAGCCATGAGAGACACCTTTGTGGTCCTGTACCCTGCAGCTAGTTAAAATCTGTTTAGTGTTCATATTGTTTGTGTTTTTTGTTTATTAGTGCAAGGTACAGCTGACAAGGTCCAAGTTTCTATATTTAACCTCATGCAGTTCTGAGAAAAAAATTATATATGAATTAGCATGTTAACATATTTTCAAATAAATTTGTTTCATCCTTTTTAATGTTATTTTTCAGATTCTTATTCTCAGCCATCCTATCCTGACTGTCCGTTGTACTCTCCTGATGTCTGATTTTGTACCTGAACTAAACCAGACAGTAATAGACAGTTATGTATTTGGGGAAAGTGAGGTATATAGTATATACAGGGTATACATTTTTTTTAAGAAACGATGGAAACACATGGAAACATTGCTCTTTTATTATAATGTGGGTGGCTCTTATAAGAGCCTTTGGTTTGGTTCTGAGAAGAACCTTTCATGCTTGTCACACCGGTGGCTGCCAGGGCACTGCACCCTCAGCGCAGAAGTAATCAGCAAGGGTTTCCCTCACACGCATTGCCTCCCGTGCTGCATTGTTGCTCCCTACTCTGCTGACGTTCTGTAGTGCAGAGGCTTCTCCATCATCAGCCGGGGTTAGTGGGTACTGCACAGTTCCTGCTGTCCTCCGCAGGAAGTTGTGTAGCACACAGGTGGCCTTCACACAGGCTTCCGCATTGGCAGGGCTGATACCAATTACACGCCGATATATTCGCCATTGTGCTGCGAGTATA
>JAUCMT010000036.1:1506300-1534584 GCA_032357475.1 Enteromius thamalakanensis
TTAACAATACAGATTGTAGCAAAGCACTGAACATTATCAAGTAGGAGAACAGAGTGATGGTAATGTATAATGACCAGATTAAACTTTTTATTTTTCAAATGCAGAGACGGTCTCTGTACGATAATCACTAGAAATCAGGTGTCCCCAACTAAGCAAGCCATAGGCAATAGATATTTTAGAAAGATTTAAATATAAATATATAGATATAAAGTAGAAAGCTATATATATATATATAGTCCTATATAACTGTTAACTAAATAAAATGTATAACAGCTAAATAATGTATTAATATTAATAATAGTGTATTAATTAACATCTAAACACACAGCTACTGAAATTCAAGTAATGCATTAAATTAAACATGAAAATTTGCAGTAGAAAGATAATATTTTCTTCTAAAATGTGTTTCAACACTGTTTTTTTAACAGTTATAATAAAAAACAATATATGTAACATTTTATATAGATATATAGATATTCTATCCATTTGTAAAGAATAGAGTACATTGTTAAGGTTTTGTTGCATTTTATTATGAACACAGCCACTCTTTTTGACTAGCTGATAAAAATAACCATAAAAAACCTTAAAATTAACATTTTTTACAATAAAAGTAGATTAAAAATTCAGAATAATTTTTGACTTGATTGCAATCACTGAATGAAACATGCAGCATAGATTGTTATTTGGCAACAGATTTTTTTTATTTGATAAATTTTTTTGTGCATACCGCATGCTGTTTACACAGACGTAGTAGTAGTAGTTGCTCAGTATGCAGTAAGCAATTCATTAGTATTTGTGTCTGTACATAACCTTCATAAAATGCAACTTGAATGACCATTCTTCTCAGAGATTGCCGACTGTCACAAGAAATCAGTTTGACTAGAATAACCTCCATCTCATCTCTTCCTTGCATAAATCAACCATTGAGGTGTTTTTAGTACTTTCAACCAATTAACCTGTAGTTTCTCATCTTTTGTTTGCTGCGTGTCGATCAGACGTTAGCTTGTTAACTGCTCCTGCGCTGGAAGCGTCGGTGTGTATACAGCACCTTTAGCGCAAACTGACATGCTGAATAGATCTTAGTCTAATCTAACACGCTCTAATGCGCTTGCTGATCAAAGCTCAGCTCAGCCAAACCTTCCATGTTCTCTCGTGCTGCTGCTGCCCTGCAGATGTACTCCTTTCTCACTGGTTTGCTCGTTCAAGCTATACCTTTGAGTGCTGAGGTTTATGAAGCATTGTTATCTGTCTTTATGCATGTGAAATCAAAAGATCTGGTCCTCTCGCTTTTCCCAGATGCAGCCTTAAAAGGTTTTTTTCTCACAAGAACCGTTTGTTCAAAGCTGTAGGGTCTGTCAGAACATTTGAAATGCAACTGATCATGTTTGTGTTTTAATGGCTCAAAATCATGTAATAAATGAAATTTTATTTATGATGTAGTTTTATTATGTTTATCAACAAAATGCATTATGTTTGCATTATTAGGAACATGACAACATCTCAATACAATGACCATATTTGAATAAATAACATGATACTGATAATATGTATATATTTATGTATATGTATATGCATACAGTATGTATATGAATATATATATATATATATATATATATATATATATATATATGCATATATACATGTACATATATAACATGGTATTATCATTGCATTGTGATGTTATCATATAAGAGTGTTTGTTTATTTATTATAATGTAATTTATTTAGGATAATTAATATACAAATAAATAGCTGTACATAAATTACAATTATATTTAATTAAAAATAAATGACATTATGTAAAAAAAGGACCATTAAAATGTATGTATTCAAATATATATATAAATAATTATTTATATCAGTTTTTTTGTGTATAGAAAATAATGCCTATTTTGAATTTTAAGCAAAATTAAGCAATATAATTTCTTATTATTTCCTATATTTTTCTCCTTTTGATCCAGACATGTTGTGGTGAGATTCAGATTTATGTTGTTCCTTTGTGATAAAGCGCAGAGAGGGATGTTTGTTGATGTGTTGCTCTGTGTCAGGAGTGTGAAGGCAGTAGAGCAGGCGCCTGTGTGTGTGTGTGTGTGTGTGTGTGTGGAGCGACAGAGCCTGTGTGTGAGTGTGACACATTGCTGCTTTATAGAGCCGGAGCAGGTGGTATTTAATGGGAATCACAACATCACAGCGCTTTCTCCTGTGTGTCTCTCCCTCATCCCTCTCTCTCTCACTTTCCCTCTTTCTCCTTTGTCTCTCTCTCTCTGTCTTTAATTTTCTCTCTCACACACTCCAGAGCTCTGTTCCAAACCCTAGCGAGCTGCTTTCCTGTATATACTGTCTACACAGTGAGCTGGCTTCCAGTGCATGATTTACTTCAGTGTTTTGGGTTTTGGGTCAGGACTCTGATTTTACATCAGACCCAAGTGGCCACCAAAACAGTAAAAAAAAAGGTCCTTAAAATGTTTTTTTTTTTTAGTATTATTTTTTTAATTATGTTATATTGTGTAATATAGTAAAATAGTTTTAAGGATTTTATTTTTACATTTTAACTCAGTTTTAATAATTTCTATTATTCTATATAGCTTTTATTTTACTTTTAGTCATGCTAGTACTTTTGAAATTTTAGTTTATAATATATTATTTTATTTTATTTTAGTAAATTCCTCTCTCTTTGTCCCCCGTGTTCTTTTTTGAGCAGTCTTTTTGTCCTGTTTACTATTGTTTTCTTCGTTACTTAAGTTTTTATTATTTATTTTTTTAATGTAAATTTTATATATTTTTTTAATATAAAAAATACTGTATTATTATTATTGCACTGAACTGCATTGGAATTCGACAATTATGTACTTAATTTCAATTGACTTTAGCACATTTCTAAGCTAATGATGTGATACTTTAATTTTAATTAAATGTTTTTTAATTAGCAAAATAAGTGAAATATGCTGTTTTGAATAGCTTTTTATGATATCAGTGTACCAATGGTTTCTTTAAAATGCTCACTAGGTTTTGGAGCACTGCTCAGCTCTCACAAATATACCAAAGAAATAAGCATTTCCCCCGTTATGACTGTTTCCAAAGACCCCACATTGACAGTATATGTGCTGAATATGGTAGCGATACTGTTGAGCGCACCTGCATGCGTCATTACCCACAGGCACACGCATACAGCATTTTCACACCACTATATACACACACGGTAGTCTCAGTAAGTATGTGCTAATGTAAGTAATCACTAATGGACATTTGCTAAATTTGATTGCATTGTGCTTGTTTATCTTGTACTCTTGCATTTCAGCTGTGCTCTGTTTTCTGTTGTTGGCTGGTATGTTTTCTATAGGGTAAATAATTCCTCCTCCTCTTCCTCTCTTGGACAGAGAGTGAATAGCTTCTGAATAGATTCAGATATATATTTCAGTGTTTCCTGTTTTGAAAACACTTGCAAAGTGCAGTAATATACAAAAGTTTGAGCTCAGGAAGGATTGCTTTTTTTAAAAGAAATGAATGCTTTTATTGAGAAAGCATGTATCAAAAGTGAGAGAGAAGACGTTTACAATGTTACAAAATATAATGTTTATTATTATTTTTTTTTAAATGCAGTTCTTTGGGATTTCTATTAAATAATAAATGCATGTGTCCTTGCAAAGACTGAAGTATTCAGATAAGTTCTTTTTAAAATTGTAATAATAATGCACAACATTTGTTGTAGTAATCTGTTTTACTGTATTTTGTAAAATAAATGCATGATTTGTTAGGATGAGAGACTGTTGAGCGGTCGTGTATAGAGTGTAGGTAAGTAGAAAACATGCAACAGTTTGCACAGCTTTGGCAGCTGAAAAAGTGTCTGTTAAAAATCACAGGCTGGAGAGAGGCTGCTGGAAGACGTCTGTATGTTTGAGCAGGAGTTTAGCTGGAGATGAGAGGTGTCATTGATGTTTAGTTATCAGTGTATTGATAACTCAGAGATGGCTGACCCAGCACACGCTTCACTAGCTCACACTGATCTCCTCTCACCTTCTCATCCAATATCCATCGCTCTCACGTCCAGCCAGAGAGAGAGTGTGTGTGTGTGTGCCAGGATCTCAACACAAAGAGCCTAGTGTTGAAGCTCTCTCTTACACTGTACAACCTTTCTTTCTGTTTCTTGATTTTCCTTCTTTCTTCCTTCTTTCTTTCTTCCCTCATTTTTTCCTTTCTTGTTTTCTTCCTTCTTTCCTTTCTTCTTTCACTCCATCTTTCTTTCTTTTTTCCTTCCTTCCTTTTTTGTTTCCATCTTCCTTCCTTCCTTCTTTTCTTCATGCTTTCTTTCTTTCTTTCTGCCTTCATCCCTTCCTTTGTTTATTTATTTCCTTCCTTCCTTCCTTCCTTTTATTGTTCTTTCTTATCCTGTTCCCTTTATTTATTTTCTTTCTGTGTTCATCTTTTTCCATCTTTTATTATCTGTGCTGTTTGGTCTTTCTTCTCTCCATTTCTTTTTCTTTTTTTCCTCCCTTCATCTTTTTCTTTTCTATCTTTCTTCTATTCCTCCTCTCTTGTTTCTTTTCTTTCCTTCCTTCCTTCCTTTCTTCCTTCCTTCCTTCCTTCCTTCCTTTCTCTTGCTCTCATTCTTTTTGTCATACATTCCTTTCTTTCCTTTTCCATTCATCCATCCATCCTAGCATCATTCCTTCCTTCCTGTTTCCCTTTCTCTTTCCTTATTCCTTATTTCCTTTTTTTCCCTTTTACTTACTCATTCTTCTTTTTTGCTTTCTTTTTTAATTTTTCCATTCCTTTATATTTATTCTTTCTTTTTCAACGTTCCCCTCCCTTCCTTTTTCTTTTTTTTCCTTTTTATTCTTTCTCTTTTTCTCTCCTTTCTTTTTCCTTCCACACTTGCTCGCTCTTTCTTCCTTCTCTCTATCTCTTCCCATGTGTGCGTGTGTCTATGCACCAGATGGCTGCTCTTGATGCGAACGAGCATTAAAAAAGCGTGAGACATTCCACAGGGGAGAGACGCAACAAGCCTGCTAGTTGTTGGATGCGGACTCTGAGATCAAGTTGTGCCCCTGGTCAAAGAGCTGATGGGAGATCAGTGGCGGCTGTCACCAGCCAAAGTCCTCCTGACCACCCTCCCTCCTTGACAATCAACATTAGACTAGAATAAAGGCCGCTGCTCTCTCCTCCGTATCTATTAGCGAGACTCATTCTGACCAGATTTATGCGCAACATGACGACTCGATGCAGAGCCGCAAGACGCCTGTGAAAAGGGAAATGCGGTTTGTCAGGAGAGACAGCCATGCAGTCCTCACACCCCATGAATAATTGAAAGGAGGGATAGAGGAGAAGGAAGAGACACCTGGAGAAAGAAAGAAGGAGAAACGGAGGGATGACAGGAGGTGTAGAAACAGCTGAAGAGACACATCAGATAGACAGCGAGCGAGGGGGATATAGACAGGGACAGACAGGGAAAAAGAGAATGAGAGAGGAGGACACACACTACACGAGCTGTCTGAAGGAGCCGGGTTCTCCAGGATGACTTTACCAGGCTTGTGTAACTCTCTCACCCTTCACAAGGTCTCACGTTTTCAACCCCTCAGATATAGGGTGTAATGTATTTGTTTGTGTCTTTCTCTGAGTGAAAGATACCAGTTAATGGATCTATTATTCTTGGCAGAAATGACTTGAAATCCTGCTTTTGAAGTCAAGCAGGCTTGTCCATGTTTAGGCCCGGTGAGCTGCTGGAGAAAGTGGCCCAGTGGGCAGCAGAGGTTGTGCAGTAAATAATCCTCATCCATCACTTTGACGGACTGAGATGTAAATTTTCCATTATACTCTATTTTTATCTCTTTGTAAATAGTGTAACACTTGTTATTTTTAAAAATGATGTTGATATCACAAGAATTCACTGAGGGCTTTGTTTTTGACACTGCAGTAGTCTGGTCATCCGATTTAATGAACAATATTCCATGAATTAAAATAGGCTTGGAATCTCTTATTTTTTGCACCCAGATCTTCACTCATGTCTCACTTCTAGTCTGTTTATTTTTTATTTGTCCCATTTTCTTTTTTGTATTTAAATTAATGGATTTTAAAATTTTAATTCACATTTGAATTATTTGAGTTTTATATTAATAGTGATTTGTAATATTTATATACACTACCATTTAAAAGCTTCTGTAAGATCTGTTGAATACCAGCATTTTTGAAAAAAGTCTCTCTTATGCTGTATTTACTTCTAAACAGTATTTGTAAAATATTAAAATTTGAGAAATAACTTATTTCTTGATCATGAGCCTAATGTGCTGATTTAAACATTTCCTATTATTATCAATGTTGAAAATGTTCTGCTGCTTAATATTTCTGTGGAAGCCATTCTACATTTTTTTCTCCAGAAGTATTCAATAAAGGGAAAGTTAAAAAGATTTTTTTGTTTATTTTTCTTTTGATTAATATGATTAGTTTAATGTAATGTTATTTATTTATTTAATGCATGTGTTTGTTTTTCCCCAAAAATTTAATCAGTGCTTTTTTCATTGTTTTTTTTTTTTAAGTGTTTTTAATAATTGCAAACAGCAATTTATGACAATCACAATATGGAACATTTAAATATATAGAAATGTGAGTTGAAGATTTTTAGTAAATGCAATGATGTTATATGGCTTCAGAAATGGCTTGTGTGCTCCAGAACTTCAGAAATATAGAATTTTCCATGCATTGTGTGCATTGTTACGACCTGTATGCATTATGCTGGATAACAAAAACCCCTCACAGTATATGTTTTATGAGTGACTCATCAGTAAACGGACAAATGTAGAATTCTGTGTGAACTGTCTCTTTAACTCAGGTCAGGGAAGCGCTCAGTGCGGATCTCTGTCCATTGTTCCCAGCTTGCGTCTTTAAACTCCTCTCAGATGGATTACATATCCATGAATATTCAGGTTTTTTGTGTTTTGTGACTGGCTGGCATGTGATGTGGGCTAGTTTTGTCCCCCTACGGCGTCTCTCAATGTCTCTACTCAGATGCTTCCTCATGTGGCATGCTTGAAGGGAATTATGGGAGAGCGTGTGGTGTTTTGTGAGCAGGTTTGTTGTCTCCGTGTGTGTTAGTTGTTATGGTTGTGCCGGCTGGGGCCCGTGGCTCTTTCTGCAGGACGCGGACTAATTACAGCGCTAATGCAGGACACCCCATTGATACACACTCATTCAACACGGCCACACACACCTGCTTTATCTGCCTGCCTCGAAAAATTCATTACTTACACATGCACACACACACATTAAATTAGTATGTATTTTTTGTATTTCGTTGCTTTACAAAAACATCTTTTTGGTATTTAAAGTGAAAGACAGCTTGCTTTATGTATAGAAACTTCACCTGATTCGTCTGTTTTTGGCAGTATGTTCTATGCAAGCAGTAAACCACATCTGCTTATGTCTGTCTTTTGCGATTTATGAATACAAAAAAATGTGAAATAAGGAGTTGGAGCAGCCGATAGACAGCAATGTTATTGCCAGTGTTTGTATGAGGACTGGCAGGCTTGAAGTCAACCAGCTGGTCAAATATATGTTTGATTCCCAAAGATGTGCTTCTATGATAGAGAAGAGGCTTCGTAAATGGACTTCAGGCTAAACGCAAGCCCCAAATCCCCCGAATAACTCCCACAAGCACCACTAGATGGCACTACAGCATCCGGAGCCCATTAAGAACAGAGGAGTTTCTGCACACTTTCATTTACTCACAAACACGCTCCTGCTTGAGTTTGTTTCCTGTATATAGATAAGGAGAAGTGTTCTTGTGTTCGAAATATATTCAAATCGTGCTTTGTCAATTTCCCTCAGAAAATAGCCACATTTGTTAGTGTTTCTCTAAATAAATGCTGCATTAGTTTAAGGCTGTGCTGTTGTGCAGAGAGAGAGAGAGAGAGAGGGATCAGACCCTTGAGATGGTGCGAGGAGATGAATATTTTGTTGTCAGCAGTTCGGATGGAGTCCTGTTGTACCCCATGCATTATTCACTAATACAAATATGCCATATAATTTACAAGCGCGTGTGCCGGGGTGAAATTCACAGCTGGGAATTAGTTCTGAGATTAATTAACAAAGCAAAGCTCCTCGTTTTCTGTCTTTCTCTCGTCCTCGCGCTCAGTGCGATTCACGGCTCAGATAATGAGTTCTGCTTCTGATTGTCTGTGTACAGTGAATTCATTTAATCAATATGAAAAAGAGAAATGGAATCACTGTAGAATGTTCATCATGATTAGTATTGCAGTGCGTTCATAAATATTAGTTGTTATGCATAGATATGAGGTCAGAGGTTAAAGTTAACAATTATGCAGAAGTATACAACAATTGTGTTAAGATGTTGAAAATATGTTGCTTTGATATATAACATGGTATTATTTTATTAATATACCATGTCAAAGTATATATTTCATTACATAATAAAAGTACCCAGAACTATGGTATATAATGTTCATTTTTTGTGAACGTAATATGGAGTAACCTATAAGTTTGAAGCATAAAGTACTATGCTATTTTTTAAAATATTTATATAAATATGACATTATCATGGTATTTCCAAAAACAAAAAAAAGTTTTTTTAATATTAATATAAATAATATAAATTATATATATATATTTGCATACACTGCCAGTTAAGTAGCAAATATATAATAATATATGTATCATTTTTAATGTATTTTTATAGTACTGCTTATAACTGGGTACATGTCAAAAACATGGTATCACCAATAAATCTGTCCAAAAATGTGATATATATTAAAAAATAGAAAATATGGTATATATGGTAGAAACTAAACCAAACTTTATAACATACTTTTTTAAAGCGGATGGGAGACTTTCCAAGTTAATTTCAAACCAGTTCTCCACTATTTCTATGCATGTGTTTGTGTGTTCATGTGTGTCTGTTTGTGGGCTGGAGTTCTTCTGCAACACACTGAAATCTGCCAGTGGCTTATGTCCTTATGTCTGTCACACACACACACACACACACACACACACACATGCAGATACAAGCTCTCACTCATCTGCGCTCTCTGGAAGACCATTTTCCAGTAGCTAGGCAGTAGGAAAGCAGTATTAGCATTTTTGCCTTGAAGAACGCACTGTGGGGCTTTGGGAAAGTTTACTCATATGAGTTGAAAGCAGAGAGGGGCAGGAAGGGGGTGGTGCTCTAATTGTGGGCAAATAGTCCCGAGGCATTAAGACTATGGGAGACGAGATGAGAGAGAGAGCAAGCAAGAGAGTGAGCATGCGGTGATGCAGTGTTTGAAAATATACTAAAGTATGTCTTTATGTGCGTTTGGCTGTTCCCTTTCGATAGGAGGCATAATGGCATGTTATTGCAGTGATGTAATGCTGGAGTTGTTCTCCGTACTGGACGGCTGGCAGAGCGCGGTGTTGTTGTCTTTCTTCCCTGTTGTTTCGCTGGCGCAGCTCCAGGATGCTGGACGGACCTCCACAGCAACGGACAACGCTTCAGAAAAAAACGGCCCTCTCTGTTTCCACTTTATGTGCTCTTCTCTTACTGCGGCTTGGCTGGGTTTGTGTGTTTTTCTCCCTCGGTGAGCTCTCAGCGAGAGGGACGCGCACACAAACACGCATCAATATGCTCACACAGACAGTCACACACGAAATACAAAACACAAGCACGTAGATTGCACATGCTCAGAGGGTTTTATGTTCATCTTCTGCACTCCTGAAGATGAAATTCAGAAAGCGTTCTGCTTGCAAGCTCTAATCTGATTGGCTGGAATTACACAGTTTCTGAGAGTCAGTCAGTCTAACTATATATGTGTATATGTATACAGTTTTTTAACTGCAATAATGCATTAATTTGATCAAAAGTGACAGGAAATACATAACGTCATGAAAGTTTTCTATTTTAAATAGATGCTGTTAGTTTGAGACTCCTATTCACAAAAGAATTGTGGAAAAAAATGTATCAACATGTATCCACAAAAATACTTTTTTAAGCATTGATAACAAGAAGAAATGTTTCTGAGGAGCAAATATTAGAATGATTTCTGAAGGATTATGAGATGATAACTGAAGACTGGAGTAAAGATTCTGAAAATTAAGTTTTGCTTTACAGAATAAAATTTCAATTTAAAATATAATGAAATAGAAAATAGTTATTTAAAATTGTAATAATATTTAACAATATTGCCGTTTTAACTAGATTTTTGATCAAATGAATGCAGCCTTGGTGAGCTTAAAATACTTCTTTCGAAAAAACATCTACCAACTCAAAACGTTTAGCGTTATCTATACTGTACATCCCAGCATAGTGATTTATTTTAAGCATGTTGCTTGTGTACAAACATCTGAAAATGATTAACACACAAATCAAATCTTAATAGTTACCAATATCATTTAACAGGAAACATTTGAACAACACACTTCTAAATTCTAAAGATCCATTCACACCAAGAACCGTGACTATACAAATAACAATAACTTAGCATTAATTACACTATAAAGTTCTGTTTATTATAATCTTGCAGTGCAGTTTTGTCGTCTGCCGCTGCTTGAGCTCATTAAAGCAGGATGGATTCTGATCGGCTGTTTATATTTTTTTTATCGTTCATCAGCTGAAAAAAAAAGTGATTCCACCGATATTGTTCCTCTCCGTTATTTGTTGTGGTGTAGACTGTGCTTTTATAATTAGAATGATTTTTTAAACTGAAGCCTTGGTCCTTGGTGGGCTTTAACTGTTACATTGTCCGCATAAACAGACACATCGAGTAGATATGCATGTGATATCAGGAATAAATCCTCCAACGCTTGACCTCTGGCTGATGACCCAAGATTGAAAGAACAAGACCACACTCAGAAGGGGTCAGGAAGAAGACTTGGAGCCTTAGTGATCTGCAGTGGTGAAGCTCTGAGAGAATCTGTCTTGACTTGTGTGTGTGTGATGTTCTCTGGCTTCAGCGTTGTGGAAAGCCTTAGGGGATTCCTGTCTCACCTGCTGTTTGGAGAGAGTCTCCAGAAACAGTTGTACGGTCCCCTGAGGAATGGAGAGATGGGGCATTAAACAAGTGTACTCCGTCCATCATTACAGCTCCTGATCTGGCCCTCATGTTCTGCGCTATCTCCCCCCTCACTGTTTGCAGATGGCAGATTTCATGTTACACAAGTAGTGATTCATTTTCTGAGCACTAGTTCAGAAATTACCCAGCTTTTTATGGTATTTTGGTAACTATTTTAATTCCATTTTAATAATAGGCTATTGTAAAAATAGCCTTTTATAGAATAATAGAATTTTACATTTCTAATTATTCTATTCTATTCTGTTCTATTCTATTTTGTTTTGTTCTGTTCTGCTCTATTAAATAGATCAAATCAGAAGAAGCCAATCTCCATTATTGTTTTATTGTCAGTATAATTTAAAGCATTTATGTCACTGTAATATTATTAGAAATATTAAATAAAATAATATTATAAAATATTTTAAACAATTTGAATTTTTTTTTTTATTAAAAAATATTTTTAAATGTTAATTTATATATATGTATATATAATTATAATTATAAATATAATAATTTATATATATATATTAGTTAGGTTAAAATGTATAAATTTAAAAGACAGAATCTCTATAAAGTTTTCATGATTAGCCTAATTTTAAATTAAATTAGATTATTTTGTGATAGCATATAAATGTATGTTATATTAATAAAATATAAAATATTTGAAGACATTGTGATGTCACCATCATTTTAAACTTTTATACCTTTTAAATTCTCAGTTATTATATTATGTTATATGTGCTATAACTTATATATAATGCTATAACTTATATATATAACTTATATTATATAATGTTCTAGTACATCAGTGTCTTATGATTAGATCAGCAGCAGCTCTTCAAAACTTTCCCGCCACTCTTGTACACATGTGACGGTGTCCTAATACCCTGTATTTTCCTAGTTCCCCTCCCCCGGCCCTTCCCAGAACCCACCTTGCTAAACCCACCCTGGACTTCCTTGAGCGCAGAACTCTGCACAATTACCGCGAGAGGACTATGGTGTGTGTGCCCTGCGCTGTACCATTCATCATAAGGCTTTTACATTGACCTTGACACCCACTTCATTAGAATAAAGATTGTCTAGTGTTTAGGCTACATTGTTCCTCCTCGCCCAGACCCCATGCAAATTCCCGCTCGAGCTCTGGCGCGCCGGGTCTGTCAGAGGTCATCTGCATTAAATGATTGCCGCTATTCTCCAACTGCTTCTTTCATTCGGCTCAATTGAAATCCTTCTTCCTGCTCAGGACGGGACCCTGCCAGTGCTGCTGCCCACCGCACAGATTTTAACTCCTTGCTCCCACGACTACAGCCCCGTCTCGGTGCTAGCTGTATTACAGGACACAGGGTGTTCCAGTTTCCATTCAGAACTTGCTGTGAAAACATTTGGTTGTTGTAGGTCATTGCCAGGGCTCAGCCATTCTTTGTAGATAGATAGCCTAACTCTAACTGATGTCTCCATGATATTCAGGTCTACACATAGTTGAGTACATTCTCCCTAGATATTAGGAGAAACATCCGAGATGATATTTTTATTCTTTGAAGAGAAGTGGATGGTAGTTTCTTACTAAATTAAAAATCGTTAAAAAATTAATACTCAAACTTAAAAAGTTTGTAACCAGGCTGTTTTTGGTCACCATTTACTTCTATTGTATTTTTTTCCTACTATGGAAGTCAATGGTGACCCGAAACAGCCTGGTTACAAACTTTTCCCAAATATCTTCCTTTGCTTTTCGACAGAATAAAGTAATTCATACAGATTTAGAGCTACTTAAATGATGACAGAATTTTCATTTTTTAGGTAAACTATACCTTTAATTGATTAATTTAATATTCATTTAAGTCTCTATGAAATATGGCTGTGTCATATTTTTTCACTAATAATTTTATTTTTATATTTTTGGAAAGCTATGAACTTTAGACATTTACTGTATGTAAACTATTGACTCAGTCTGTGTCTGTATTTCTCCTAAGATACTTTGATGAAACATCTGAGGTGATACAGTAAGTGAGTAATGCTTTTTTCATGCAGAACATGCTTGAAAGATGCTTGGGTGTTGTTGGCCATTGCCAGGATGTTGCCATGTGGTTTCTATACATTTCTGGTTTGTTTTACAGGCATTTTAATAATGGTTCCTTGGGGTTTTTGGGGTTGATACTTGTTGGTTGACTCCTACAGTAGCTCAAGTCTCTTTTATCTTTTATCCCATTTGTTTCACTGAAGGGATCATCTTCACATCTCAGTTGTTTTTTCTAGTTATAGACTCTTTAGTATAAGTCTATGGGATTTTTTTCACTAATGAGCCCTTCATCTCAGTTGTTTCTCCTAGACTGGAGATTAATTGAAGGTTAAGGTTAGCAGGCTTCCTGCTTTTTAGATTCATAGAAAAACACCCTAGTATTTTCTCATGATTATCCTCTAGTTTCAGAGAAGATCTCAAGAGTCAACAGTTGTTGAATTTGTGTTCATGTCACCACAGGAATTTTAGCAGATGTCTGAAATAAAGTTGAAGTTTCCAGAGCTATGAAAGAGCAACCTCTTAGTTTCTCGTTCTGTCTCACAGTGGAGAAATGCAGCATTTGTTGTGAAGATGATTTACACTTTCATGGGCTGTTAAGCCAAAGCGCTCCGTCTCTCTCTCTCTCTTTCTCAGTCCCTGGCTTTGGACCCAAATATATCTCCATTATTATCACATCAGTCAAAAGCAGACGGCCAGTCCTGCAAAAAAAAAAAAAAAAAAAATCCAGAATGAAAAGGCTCATTCTGCACTACAGATATAATTGGAATTAAATTATTAATGAGAGATACTTAAAAAAGATTGTTTTATGATTCGCTATTAGTGAATTTGCTATTCATTTTAATATTTGTCATTTGATTTATATGGGGATAATGCAATATAGGCCCCAATTAACAATGCATGGCCTGTGTAATATGATTTTCGGTTAATGCAAATGGAATAAGCAAGAAGAAAGCAAGCGATTCAACTCCTCAAATGTAATTTTCTCGGCCAGTTCTGCCAATTTTAAATGACATTGTACATTTTAATTTTCCCTCTCTTTTTCAAAGGTTGCAAATTTATACTCATTGAGCCGAACTGCCATTAATTTACATGGAAAATTACTTGCAGAGTTGGAATATCTGTCACGTTCACACCTATTTACTTTTAAAAGCTCTGCCAATGGAGCAGGGTAAGAGGTTACAGAGAATTCAGACACGTTTTCTAACTATCCTCTGTTTGTAGTTGGTTAAAGTAAAAAAAAAAAAAACTGTTGGAAAAGAAAAATCACAAATGAGATCTCATTTAATTTCTAAGTTGTTTCTTCTAGACAGCACTGACTTTAGCAAACTGACACATGAGGAAGTTTTCTTTTTAAACCATTTAAGATTAGTTCATTTTAAATGGATTTAGTATATGGATAATGTATTTCAGTGAGTCACTGGCTTTCTGCTGTTAATCATCACAAAAATTGACATTTGGAAATATATAGTCTACAAAAATAAGTTGACATCCATTGAATGGACAAAAGCAGTTAAAAAATATAATGTTTTCACTAAACAAGAAAAGTCATACAGTTTTGGAAGTATATGAGAAACATCACTTCATCAGAATTGTTTATAATTTGTTATAAAAAATGTTTACAACATTGTTTTCGAAAACCATATGAGTGTTTTAAATATAAATATAAACAGTTAAATATAAACATAAATATAAAGTCAGCAGTAATTTTACTTTAAAAGGACAAAAAAGTACCATAAACATTTTAAAAGGTACGATTATCAGTCAATAATGTGTGTTTTTCTACATATAAGTTCCAAGATGTGGAATCTAGAGAATACAGAGACTCCATATACTCCATATTCTTTCACAAACATGAAACAGAGCAAGTAATGATATTAATACAAACTGTATTCGTCCACTAAACGATGCAGTTCCTCAGAAACAGTTGCGGTGGGAACTTATGTTTCGAACAAAGTGTTTGCCGAGCAACACACAAAAGTATACAAAGGTGTAGGTTTGTAGTGTAACGGCCTTGAACGTGCCTCAACCAATCAGAACCAAGGACCGGATGTTTGTGCTAATTTTGTATTTTTGGAATTAGGGCACTCGAAATCTACCTCTTTCATTGCCTGGAAAACAGTTGCTTGGACATTGTGCTAAATGTCTTACTTTCAAAAGGGTTTGAGTGTGAATGAATGATGACAGGCCTTTGATTTTTGGGCGACCGTACCCTTTAAGTCCTGAAAGGGCACCTGAGCAGTAAGTCTCCTGTGCTGTGAGCAGCAGTAGCTCTATGAATTCTGGCACCATCACTTTAGATTACAACCAGGCTGAGCAGAGCTGAACAGATCTTAGGCCTCTCTCGGCTCTTAAAGCCCAGAGTTCTTGGCTGATTGCATTGTTTCCTATGTTTGTCTAGAGAAGAAAAATGCCACGCTCAGAGTAGAGAGGGATGGGGTGTGAGTATCTTTCCATGAGAACCCCTCCTCCCCGAACTCACAGCTGAGCTCCAGACCCCGGGCCCCGGATAAATAGTGCCTTTGTTTGCCATTCAATGGCATTAGGCATGGGCTTCCTATGGGGGTCACTACCAATCCTTGTGAGGGGACAGAAGGGGAGGCTGAAAAAGAACAACACATCTAAACCATGAACTACCAGCAGATCGGAGGGAGAGAAACAGCAATGACCACAGTTTGACGTTAGGAATCAAAAATAGCATGTGAACATGAAAGAAACATTTTTTTCCCCATAAATCAAATAGAAAACAGATTTGCATAAATGAATAAGGCATTTTTGCTCAATTTAAGATTTAATTGAATTCTTTTTAAAAACAAAATTAGTACTCTAAAAAAACTAAAAAGCATGTACAGAAAGGGCATAATTATATATTAAATGAGGCTTTAATTTGTTTTTCACACAAAAAAGATAAATTGTTATATAAATATACTGTATATATATGTTATAAAAATTATATAATATATTTTTTTAAATTATAAAACAATGTAGAACTTTATATTATAATATTAAGCATGTATTGATAATTAATATATCCTAATTAATGAAAAAAAAAGTTGCATGTTTACAAAATATATTATTATATATTTATTTTCATTACTCCTTTTATATATTATGTAATATATAGGCTGAAATATGGATCTGAAATATGTCCTGATATTCCCTTTGTGAGATTCATCCAAACAAAACATAATCACACAATCAGAAAGCCATAAGGAGAGTCCATAAAGGCCTGTTCAGAGCTCTTTCTGTGTAAATCTTCAGGGCTAAAGGGCCTGGCTGGACTGACCAGGCTTTTCTTTGTTCATTGGATTTTTTGAATCCCTCATTACCACTTTAGAAACCTGCGTAAGGCGTCGTCTTTAGCTAGAAGGGGAGGTGAGAGCGAATATTTCGACTCGTTTTATGCTCCATATTGTTTTGCAGATTGCATGCTATTATGTCGGTGAGAAAGGGAGTCCCACGGGCCGACGTCTATGCGGTATTGTAACTAACATTTTTTTTTCTTTTCTAACGCTCAACCTTTTCTTGTCGTCGTGAACGATGGCATTGTCCACGCAATTTGTTGCCACTCGATGCATTTTGACAATGTGAAGTGCATTTGGTGAAGGAACCTCCTGCCAGCCGAGGTCTGGAAAGGCTGGTGGAAACTCTCCTGGGTCCCTCGCTGACCCCATCGTGACTGCCCACCTTGTTCTTAACCAGAGAGAAGAGAGCCGGGCGGAAAAAAAAATAAAAGCGCTTGACTCAATACGAGCCTTCTATACCAGCTGTAAAATGGCTTATTCTTCTAGTCGCCATGGTGACAATTAACAGTGTTTCAAGGACTTTTGTTCCCGGCCGGTTTGAACAGATTTTTCTCCCCCCTTCTTTTTTTCGGCGCAAAGTGATTTTTCACGACGGAGGAAAAGCAGCGTCTATTTTGCATAAACAGTAAGGAATCGCATCCAAATGGAGGCTCCGCATCTTCTCCTTCTCCTTTTAAAGTAAATATGTAGCTTTTTACTTCCTGGTCTTTCAAGCCCGGCGCTCACACATCTTTGAGAGCTTGGCTGGCGCTCCTCAGCTGCGCTGGGTTTCCATCAATGGGCCTCTTCTGCGCGGTCTTCCTCCCCTCTCCACTGCTTCCTCTGCGCCTCCCTCCCCGAGCAGCCGTCTAGAGCGAATTACAGACATCAAGGATGCTGGCAAGATATGAAAAGGCCTCAAACTGATTAAGTAATTATCAGTTTTCCCAGCTTCATTCAGCTCTGTATCGCGAAAGCATATCAAATTCCATATTTTGTACCTCTGAGTCAATTTGTAACTCATCAGCTCTCAGTGTAGGTTTTCATGTGGCTGATGCATATTCAGTTTTTTCTCAAATGGATTCCCTTTCCTTCGTGCTAAACATCTAATACGGCAGCTTCGGCGGATAATCGCGGAAGCCCAGAATGGCTTTTTTTTCTTCTTCTCTCTCTCTTTTCACCCTTCGCAGATTCATTTCAGGGCAAAAGAAAGATGTTATTACTTCCTTTTTGATTTAGGGACAGTGCAGAATCCGTCATCGAGATGAAGGCCCGTCGGGAGGCCGAGGGTGTCCTGTGAATTCTCATTTTTGCCGCCGCCTGGCTTCTGACGTGTGAACGTTAGCATAAAATGATTTGAATACGCCCCGTCTCTGCCTCAGTTCATGGAGTCTCACTTCTGTTGTCTCAACAAGTTACGGAGCCTGAACAAACTTTTAATTTAATGGATAAGATGAATCTGCGAAACCGCATTAAGTGTGTTCATGTGTGACTGCGTTTTTGCTGACATTTCCAGACTCACGTTCATTAATACGTGAAATAAATTAAACTTACAAGGGCTTGTTGATATTTCATCTATTTTGCCGCCATCTTTGCTCACTACTGCAGTGACTTACTGTTAAATGACTGTTAGGAAAGCTGTCAGTTTTCATCATGGGATCTCGAGGGGCATTGATCTTCTGCTAACACTCAGGACTAGTGATGTGAACAAACTAGATATTCCACTCAAATTATACAACTTTTTGTGAAGATAAGGAAAGTTTTTATGCGGTGGATGATGAAATTGGTTCAGGACTATTTTCACAGATGTTTAATATTTGATGTATATTTGTACTATTTTTAGTTTTTTTTGTAGATAAAAATTAATGCCATTTTTATAAGGAGTAAAAGTATGTAAGTATTTACATAATTTTAAAGATAAAACTAAAATATATTTTTTTAAATGAACATTAAGCTTTTAATTTAATCGATAAGACATTCACATGATTTTGAATTTTACTTTAAATCTTTATGATATTGTGATGCATATTTTGTGTGTATAAAATATAAATTTAATGTCAAAATATAGAAAGAATATGTAGTAACCATCATGTTTGTCATGTATGTTTGCATTAATTTGATCATTTTCTACAGAATAATATAGTTATTGTAATGAATTTCAAATATATATATATTTCTTAAAAGAGGAAAAACTATGAATGAAAAAAAAAATGAAAACTGTATTTAGTTTATTCATATTCACATTTGTCATTAACCAAATTTTGTGTATAATATAATAATTATGTATATATTTTATTAGCAAGCCTATTATTAAGTTTATTGAGGCAAAAGTCAAAGTTAACTCTTTTTTAATGCCAATAAACTGACTCAATTTTATAGTTTTCATATTAATAATTAAAATAAAGGACAAAAATGTGTACTTAGACATTAAAGTGGATTGATTGTTTTGGTTTGATAAAAAAAAAAAAACAAAGTAGTAGTTTATCTTTTCTATAATGAGTTTGTAAGTTCGCTGCTTTTAAAAACAAGCGTTCATCAGTTTTTGCTCATCAGGGTTAACGAAGCAATGCCAGAATCATGTATTTCCGTCACACCTCCACCTCGGTGGCATCCTCTGGCCCTGGAATATGTTTTTCTCCACCGTCAATTACACAGTTGACTATAAAGTTTTCGAGCCCGAGCTACCTTGGGTTAAGTATGCAAATCACCCTATCTAGGTTGCAACGGTGAAAGTGACTCAAGGGCCAAAAGTCAGCCATGCACGTAGCTAAGGTTAGCATGATGCTTCGACTTCTCATCGCTCCGGCATTCTAATTACTCAGGCTATCTTTCTCTCCGCCTGCGTTCTCCATCAATAACCTGCCATTTCTTAAACCAATGAGAGGACTTAAAATCAATATTTGCTGTCAACAAACAAATTGTGTAATCCCCTTTACTTTAAAGAGGAGCGTCTTTAGTTTGGCGGCCACTATTAAAAACCGAAAGGGATGAATGATTTGAAAGGATGTGTGATACCATCTCCATCAAAACAAACGACAGTGAAAAATGAACGCTGGCCTGATGACAGCGAGGAATGGGGGGAAAAACAGCACATTTAAATATTTAAATGCGCATCCGCCATAATGATAAATGACAACCGAAAACTAGAATCAAGTAGCTATTGATGCAGAAAATGAAACGGGGGAGAGACAGAGACAGAGAGAGAGAGAGAGAGAGAGAGGGGAAGGGAGGAAGAGAGAAATTAACTGAAAAAGGTGTCGAATAGCATCACTTTCATCTTTTACTGTATGTTAGTCCAGCTTTCAAACAGAAATGTCACAATTCTGCTCAACTAGTGTCGGAGTGACCTAATACAGTCAGTATCCCGTTAGACATGAGCTGAAGGGGTGAAAATTGCTATCATGCTTGCCCACTATACTCCTGAGGTGACAAATGAGAAGTCGCAAGTCTGTGGGAACAAATATAAAGGATTACGAAGGAGCATTGAATCCGAGTCTTGGGATTTTATTCGTGTTCAGGGTAATGGATGTTACATTACAACACGGATGATATTGTTTGTTTAATTTAATATATAAAACGTACTCTTCACCTGAATCTTTAAATAAAAACGCTTAAAAGTATAATTGCTGATTTCCCTTTTGTTTGATTTTCTTTTAAATGCTTAATTCAAATGTTTGCTGTACAATTAAGGTGGGTATTTCTTATAGAAAAAATGATAAACATCATTAATTTCAGTAAATTAGATACACTGCTGTACAGTCAATGCTTAAAAATGCTTGTTAATGGTTTTATTTAGCAAGGATGCATTCAATTCAAAAGTTACAGTAAAGGCATTTCTAATGTCGCAAATGTTTTATATAATAATGGGAAATGTTTATGAAATTGTAATGATTTCTGAAGCATCACGTGACATCGAAGAGTAATGATGCTGAAAATGAGCTTTGCATCACAGGAATGAATTTCAATGTAAGATAACAAAATGTTGTTTTAAAATGTAACGGTATCTTACTGTATTTTTGATCAAATAAATACAGCCTTAAAAACAATCTTACCAACCCCTAACAAGTGAGTACCAAATATGCAGGATTGTGGAGAAAATGCTTTACTTATCTTTGTCCTTGCTTCATTTTCGCTATCCTGACTGACTGCTCTGTGTGCTTCTGCAGGGGAACAGTGTGGAGATGTCCATGTGGCTTCCTAAGAAGACGCAGCTTCTGGGCTGGTCTGAATCTCTGAAGAGAAGCGGCACTGAACTTCCTGCAGATTTTGACCAGCGGCTGACAGCCCTACGGAGCAAATGGGATCAACTCGAGGTTGGTCTCTCTCTGTTCAGCCCACTATATGAACATGTTTTTCCGAACGCAGCAAAAGGGGTTTGCGAAACTTTAGAGTCCTGTTTGGGAAATCGCTATTAAAAACACAGAGCATCGCATCAGTCAGGGGTCCCTTTGTGGGAAGAAAGTGCTTCCTGAACAGTCGGCACTCAAAGACAGCGCTGCTCTGACACAGGTGAGTGTCACACCTTGAGACTGATCTCTCCTTGATCCAGAGCTCCCCGCCGAGATGAGAGGAAACGGGCGGGTTGGGAAGATTTGGAGGAGAAAGAGACGCTGAGAATGCAAGAAAAACTTGGGAAGGCATTGTCAGAATAAAAATGCTACGTAAATGCATCTTAAAACACTTTTGTTTAAAAGCTCGCTTTTCTTCAAATTGATATATGTCAAAGTTACCGTTTTTAGTGCTCTTTTAAACTAGCATCAGAATTTCTCTCTGCAATGTCTCTGCTTTGTTATGTTAAAGTTTCTTCTATTTTTAAGCCATTTACTTGGATAAACTACTTCCTTGCTGGATAAGACGCAGTGCTCATTCAGCACATTTATGCAAAGCGACATGCATTCATACACTGAAAAATACATTTGGTCTAAGAACTATTTTCACTATTGTTTTAGGAATGATTACAAAGTAACACACTCAATCAAATGAAATGTTGAAGACTGAAATGGTAATTTCTCCAATAATCTTTGTTGTAGTTACAATTTTTTTTATTTTAGGAAATGTATATTTATAATGTCAATAAATTCCAATTATTTAAGGATCCTAAAAAACAAATCAATCATGGTTTTCAGAAACATATTTGGCAGCTGTTCAACAGTTTGAAATCAATAATAGATCTTTTTTGAGAAGCAAATTAGCATATTAAAACAATTTTTGAAGAATCATGTGACACTAAAGACTGGAGTAATTTAAGCTTTAAAATATATAAATTCAGTTTTAAAATATATGAAAATATTTTTTTTAATAATATTTCACAGTATTATATTTTAAAATAATCAAATGTAACCTGGGACAGCAAAGTAAGTAGCGTGAATATTTTTGTAGCAATAGCCAACAAAATATTTTATGCCAAAAAATGATTACGATATTAAGTAAAAATCTTGTTCTGTAAAGATATTGTGGAAATTTCCTACAATAAATATATCAAAACTTCATTTTTGATTAGTATGTGACCCTGGACAACAAAACCAGTCCTTAAATTAGGATTTAAACACGATCTGAAAGCTGAATAAATAAGCTTCCCAGTGATGTATGGGTAGGGCAATATTTAACCGAGATACAACTATATGCATATCTGGAGTCTGAGGGTAGAGAAAAATCTAAAGGCTGAGAAAATCACCTTTAACGTTGTTCATATGATGATCTTACCAATGCATTTTACTAATCAAAGTAAGAAATTTTCAGTAAGAAATTGACTAAATACCTTCATGAAACATGATCTTTACTTACTGTCCTAAGGATTTTTGGCAAAAAAGAAAAATCTATTATTTTGACCCATACTATGTATTTTTGGCTATTGCTACAAATAAACCCCAGCAACTTAAGACAGGTTTTGTGCTCCAGGATTACATGCAATGCTAATAACTTCATTTGGACAACTTTAAAGGTGATTAAAAGTTTGTTTGTTTTTTACATTTACATCAATAGAAAGCCTTAGAAATAGAAATTTAGTAAGCTTTCAGGAATCATGTATACAGTAAATACATTTCAAAGAATGGACACTTGTGACTGGTTTTGTGGTCCATGGTCACAATTAATCAAATAAATGCAGCTCATGTTATGGAGTTATTTAAAAAACGATACTACAATCTTTACACTACAAGCTCCAATTGAGACCTACTAAAACTGATCAACCTCCTAAACCATCTCAGACCAGCGGATGATCATAAATGCCCAGCTTTTTCATCAAAATCTACTTTTAAGCAGCGTTTTCCAGCCGAATAATCACAAGTTTTATAGTTTTCTAAAGGTGAAGCTCCACAGCTCTTCACAGTGGTACGATGCTAAATAATTTATCTTCACTAATAAAGAGTAAACACATACACCCACGTGGATGTGCATCTGCAATGCTCCTCAAGATTAGCATAACAGCCTTTGATCTGAAACAAGAATTTTTTCGAAGAGTTTCAAAGTGTCAAACAACTCGCGTCTTCCCTTCCTGTCACAATCAAGCGTTAATTAGAATGATCCAAAAGTGGAGTATTTATCGGCACTCGGCCACGGCAAACGTTCTGACTGGCGTGAGCATCCTGGCGATGAGTGGCGTCTCGTTAGGGCGTGCGACAGGAATAAAGCATCAGCGGTGCGGAGAGTTCAATCTGAGCGCCGCTGCACCCTGCACCGTGCATTATGCCGTCTCAATTGCATATTAAACAAGCCTATCAAGTCAGCCATTGGCATCTGCTGTGCTGACACAAATTGTGAATTAAATGAAATTGATGTCCCCTGTCGTATATATTTATGAAGACAGACCATTCTCTGAAGTATTCTGCTTATGAAGAATTTATGATTGCAAACTGTTCCCGAACAAAATAAAGTGGCAATAAATTCCAGTTTTTTTGCCGCGTGACCCTCCAAGGGCATTGACTTCACCTCCCACCGAGACATTTGTTACTCAGAGAAAACAATGGCTGGATCTGGATTCCATTGATGCTCGTCAAATCATCTGTATTCAGATGAGTGGAAAGGACAGAGAAATAAAAGGAGAGAGAGAGAGAGATTCTGCTCTGTGTCCATTTAACTGCAAACTTTCGTAGCACTTTTCTTGGATGCTTTCTTTTTAAGTAAGCTGAATTGATAATAATTAATAATTAACTGAATTAAATATGAAGAGTTCATTTGCAAAAACAGATCCATTTTTAAGAATTCGCAGAAATCATGTTTTTTCATGCTTTTTCCCCCATAACTATATTTTGTTGTTATCATGATAGAATATGTCTCCATAATCCATCTTTCGTTTAATTGTTTCCTAAATATTTCATTTGTCTGCTGAAGTAACTGAAAATGCAATTTAAATGCACTTGAAAAAATCATTACATTACCTATTGAAATGCAATAAACTGATAAAAGGCAATGTGAAATTGCATGTGCAAACTAAAATATGATGTATTTTCAAGTAACAAAACACTACTCTTCAAGAAAAAAAGTATGCTCAGCAAAAATACAGTAAAAACAGTGATACTACGAAAGAAAAGAAAGCATTTGAACATTATAAGTGTTACTTTTTAACTATTTAATTAAATCTTATTTAAACGTTAATTTCCTTAAAATGAGTCTCTGAATGAAGGGTAGTTCAAGGGGTTAAAAAGAAGTATTGGTGCTGTCAGCCTAAATGGAAAGTAGTACTAGAGCCGGGGAAGGTTATTCAATCTGAATGATTTTTTTAAAATAAACGGCATGTTGACTTGAACTGTGCGTATCTATTTAAACTAAAGACAAGCCGTTCACTCTGTTTTTAGTCAAAAGCAGCATTTTTCACACACTGATGTCTCGTAAAAATCACTATGAGATCTGATTCTGCCTCAGTCAGCCCGGCAGTAAACCTCAACATTTGTTTTCGGCCAAGAGAACCCATTTTCATATTAAAGCTAAAATGTCCCCTGTCACCAAGTCCAGCCTTCCATTTTCTTTGCTATTAACACTGTGCTGACAGGAGAGGAACACAGATGTGTTAATAAAGGCCGATCATGGGGGAGAAGTTCAGGCCGGATGCGTGTGGCCGAACCCCGAGAACTTAATTGAAGCCGCATGCTGAAATAGCCACTTCATTGCTGCGTCATAATCACATCTGTTTCCATTCCAGCTTCTCAACACACGGATCACATAAAGGAAAGGACAATTACAGCAGCCAGTGTGTGTATTAATTGGATAATGGTGTGTATTGTGCTTGCAATTGCCATCTCAGTATACAAGGTTCAACCTGTCTCTAAAAAGTGCGATTGCCAGGCAGGTGTGAATACACACAAACAAACAGCGGCGCACAAACACACACACACACACACACACACTCACAGACAGAATGCAGCTCAGCATGGTTCTCGCTTCTCTTGCTGTCAGTCGGGGGAAAATTGTTCAGCGGAGCCCATTTCTAAAATCATTGGTGTGTTTTTTGCGGCTGATTGTTTGCTATTCAACAAACATTTGAATGTTGCTCTAAAATGCCACTTTGTGTGATGCGATTTTAACCCCTTCAGACTCATCAGATGAAACAGCCTGTTATAAGACACTTCAGGCGAGCTGCAGCAGTCATCGCCACATCTTACTTCTTAATTAAACGCAGATAATAGGGGTTAATCACTACGTGTAAGGCAGTTCCATACATTTAACTTAGCATTAATGCAATTTCTTTAATATGTTTGTATGCTTTGTGGATCCACGTTTTATGATTATTTGTCATAGTTTAAATTAGTTTGTTAGAGACCATAAAAAAAAACGACATCCCTCAAAGTCATGAATATGTAAATGTGACTGGGATTTCTATAAAAGCACACCCCACCTAATTTTATTTTATTTTTTATTAATATTTGTTGTTATGTTTTAAGTTTTTTGTGTGTGTGTTTTCTAAATTTTTTTATATTGTTTAATATTTAATTAACATTTAATTGTATTTTTTTTTATTTCATGTTACTTAGTTTTATTGCTTTTCATATTTTTATTTTATATAGTGTAATATTTTACACATATAACTATATTAAATTAATAATATTTTATATTTAAACTATTTTTTTATTTTAATTTAATTAATTTTTTTATTTATGCCATGCTGTTCTTATATATATTCTAGTCTACTTTAGATACCTAGAAGATGCGTCAAAATCTTCAACGAAATGCCATTTTCACAACTGTTGGTGTTACTATAGTAAAACTGTGGTAACCTGAGATATGCTGTCCATGTTTGTGTTTATGACATCTCTGTTTGTGTCCAATCAGAAAACCCTGGCGGAGCATGTGGAGCCCAGTGTGGGCCAGCGGAGCCAGCGTGAACTTCTGTCTCCAGACACCAATAGGATGGTGACTCAGCTGGAGAGCCGGATAAAGGAGTTAAAGAGCTGGCTGAGAGAAACTGAGCTCTTCATCTTCAATCTGAATCTCAGACCAGAAGCACAACAATGTGAGAGCGGCTCTCAAGAGGCTGATGACCCACAACACGACCCGCAGGCCACCAAACAGCTGCAGCACTTCAAGGTGAGGATGAGTATGAAGAGCTGCGTGTCTGGAGTTGTCTGTCTAGAGTTTGTCATCTTAGCAAATGCAATGGACCACATTTTAGTGGATACTGCTGCAACAGTGTCAATGAAAGAAATTGCAAAAATGATAACTGTTCTCAAACAGGTTTTCTGGTATAACCCCTTGAGCATGAGATATCTGACCTATGTTACCAGCATGGCTATGTTTGTCATGTTTCCACGCATCGTTCATATGGTGATAAATTAAAAAATGCTTGTTTTCTAGCAAATAGCTGAATGTAGGTCAGTCTCACAAATGATCTATCACGGGGCCGAATATAATTTAAAATGTTGCAATTAATTGTATAATGTTTTAAAAAATTTTATCAAATTTATTATATATTTGTGTGCACTAAATATATAATATATAACATTTTTAATAAAATTTAGAAGACAGTTATACTATATATATATAATAATAAACACACACAGATACACAAACACATATTTATATATGCATCATGTCGGGAATTGAGCTGCTTTAGTTTTTAAATCACAATTTCTTAATTTACTGTCATTAATAAAAGTTATGCATCTCTTGCTGCTTGTGTGTTCGATTTTTACATAATTTGATGTTGCTTTTCAAAAAGAACTTAATGTTCTTACATGTTTTTACATCCATTCAACAGAATGGCATAACATAACACCTGTAAGCCTGCAGCTGTTCATTAGCCATCATAAACTGTGCTAACACTTTGCATTTTCACTAAACCATAATACACGCTTAAACTAGCATACATGACGGCATGATGTCAGGTAGTTAAGTGTTTAACATATACACAGAAATGAAACTGCTTAGTCAAAGTCTTTCTAAAAATAACCTGCTTCACTTGAGCCATGATCCTGTAATGAATACAGGGCAAAAAGCACACATCAAATCCCCTGACTGAAAATCTATATGAAATAATTATTTGAGTTAAAATCCTAAGAAACAGCTTGGAGTATTAATCAAGACGTGTCAAAACACAGGTAGCGGAGCTGATTACATCCACCTGCTGAGTGACAAACATAAGTGAGGAAAAGCTTTAAATATACACAGGGCTAAATGATCAGGAGGGGAAATAAGGCTGGCTTTCTCGTTTGATCAAATGACACGCAGCCAAAAAGGCTCACATTGATTTCTCAGGAAAAGTCTGAAGAAAATAATAATACGATGATTGGAAATATTGGGAAGTGTGATTTATACGGACTCTGACATTGCACTAAAAGGGATGAACGTTTAGGAAGAATAAAAAGAGAATGATTACATGTATCTAGTTTTTTGGGAGCGCTTTTGAAGCGTGAATTGGCTAACTGGTGTGATGTGGCGTGATCACAGAGAGCTTGAAAGACATCAGCAGGAGAGCTGAGATCTACACCTCTCAGACACCAGCTCACAGAGCAGCTGAACTCAAACGCTTCTGCAGCATGTTTTACTTCTGGAATATGACATGTTCTTTTGAAACAGTGGGTTTAAAGTGATCGAGGAAAGTATGTGAATGCAGTACCTTCCATCACTAACATTTTGTTCAGAAAAACATACAATAATCTAGTTTGTAATGTATAATAATCTAGTTTTATTATAAATAATAATAATTATTATTATTGTTATTATTATTGTTATTATTATTGTTATTATTATGAATACTACTGCTATTAATAATAAGTAGAATATAATAATTATTTAATTATTGTTGTTATTACATATAGATTATTATTGTCTATGAATAACAATAATACTATTTACAGAGATTATTATAATTAAATAATATTTTTATTTATTTTAAAGTGTATCTCTAGGAATTATATATAATGAGAAACCTATTGAAAACAACATTAGTAATAATCATAAAAAATAATATTGTTATTTATGGATTATTTAAATTATTTAAATGTAAAATATGTATTTGGATAAAAAAATTACCAGCAACGATTATTACTTTCATAATTATTATTTATAAATTAAATATTATTACTATTGTCTATAAATAAGTTAGGAATAATATAATGTATCTTTTAACAATAATCTCAACAATAGTCTTTATATAATAATGAAAACATTAACAGCAATAAATTAAACAAAAATAAATTATATTATCAATAGATTATTATTTTTTATATAAATAGTATTTATTTTAATAGTAATCTTTCTAAATAATCTATATAACTTATTAAAATATTAACAACAGCAGCTATTATTAGTATTTATTGTTACTGAACTTTACACGTGCATACAGTAAAGAACTTGCATGCCTGCGTATGCATGTGAAAACTAAACATACATAAAATGGAAGGCATTTTTGCGTATGTGTATTTTTTGTACATGCGAGAATTCTTATAATAATTATTATAATTATTCCACTCATGGTTGTATGTGTGGGAGCAATGTTACTATAGTTAAGGTGTTGTTAGTC
>JAUCMT010000036.1:1536629-1553954 GCA_032357475.1 Enteromius thamalakanensis
GACACGAACTGTGATTGGTTGTTTGACATGTCGGTCAAACGGCTTTATGGGCGGGCCTCAGCCAAAGAAAGCCGCTAAAAGTTCCAGACCTAAAAAATAAAATAAAATAAAAAAATAAAAAAGAAATAAAAAAAGTTCCAGACCTTCAGCCGTCAGTCTGAAGGTCTGGCTATGCGAGACTATAGAGGGTGGGGCGCACTCAGCGCAGGGGTGTTTTTTTGAACGGCTCTTTGAAAGGAATGGACCGCTTTTTTCTCCCACCCCCCACGAAAAAACGTCGCGATACGAACCGTCAAAATTCGTGATATGAACCGAATCGTGGGTTTGGTGTATCGTTACAGCTCTATCAGCAAGACAGCAGTACATTAATCAAAAGTGACACATACACAATGTTAAATAATAAATGCTGTTAACGTATTATTCTTCAAAGGACCCTGAACAAAAATGTTAAGTAGCACAGTTCTTAAAATGTATTTATTGATCTATTTTATGGTGTGAGCAATATTGTCTATAGGGCGAAAATCTTAAATCTAATATATGATCACATTTAAAAATTGCATGATTTGGGGAGTATTTCTGTACCATAAACATTATGGAATTTATTAAGTCTGTATATAGCCGTACTAGATCATCTTCTTTGTCTTAGCTATTATCGTCTTTTTCAGAGATCGCTTTCGAGCAGCACCGGGAGTCTTTCAAAAACACCTCCAACTCCAAACCACGTTCCCATTAAAGGAATTTCACGGGAGAATTAGACTAAATGGAAGCCAGACTGAATATCTGCGGCAGCGTACGAGTCAGAGTCCATCTCCACGTCTCTCCCCGGCACCTTTGATCAGCTCTCCGCAGCGTGGGGCCCCGGGGCCTCATCCTCCGGGTCCCGTCCGGCTGATTGAATGTGACGGCGCAGATATAATATCAATACTTTCTCCATGATTAGGAATAAGGAACTCCTGTTCTTTGGCAAGTGCTAACCGCATTAAGTCAGTTCTGGGACGGGCGTGCGCGAGAGCCAAACGCAGAGTTAGCGTCTCATCAGCGAGTAATGGGGAGCAGACAGGTGACAGGACTGTTCATTACACACACAATCGACTGGCCGCACACACACACACACTTGCACGCATAGAGTCGTATTTTTCATTATACGTCCATGCCGCTTGCTTTCATTTACAGCCGCTAATGAGAAAATGTCCCCATTGATGGCAATGTTATCACTTTGCTGCCATTTGTTTGCCTTAACGCAGTAAAGACGACGTCTGCCGTTCGTAACACATTAGTCTCATTTTGAAAACGCTGTCAGTTTTTTGTCTAAAAGGGGAAAAATAATTAAAATTAAGCTTTATTTAAAGACAAGCTTTATGGAAGGTCACCGACAGCCCGACTCAAACCGACGCATTTCAGACTCGGCTAATTTAGACGGATTTGAAATAACGAACACGTCAAGCAGAATGCAAAACAGGATCCTTCATTTTCCCGTGTTATATGTCTAGCATCAGTCTGCTGACATCGAATTTCGGTTGGTTAGGTTTGCTTTTATTGTCTACGAGCTCACTGCGGTACGATTTCTCTCTATTAGCGACGCAGGAACGAGGCCTCCTCGACTGACAGCCGTTGATGAAACTCGAGCCGGTCGGAGCCGAGGGGACATGTCTGGAAACAAATGGCCGACATGAATTCGTTATACTCATTTGCGATAACAAGTGCTTGTGGTTTTAATTGACTTAATCAACAAATAGAATTAATCAGAGATTTCTAATTAATGGTAATTGATTGAATATCCACTGGGTCACCGTCGGAGCTCCGTTCCCGTGTCCTTGCCGTCACTGTAGGGGATTTGGGGCTCCGCTCCTCAATCTCGCTGAGATTAATTGAAAATGTTAAAATTGCTGCGGCTGTAAAGAGGGAGATGAAGTGTGCGCTCGTTTTCCCGCCGGGGAGCGGGAAACAAATACCCCCGAAAAGGAAAGAGCAGAGCCTGTCGTCTGGCTTTTTTTTCTAATCCTCCGGAAAGCGCGTCAGCGCCGGTGCACGCGTCATTTAAACTCTTCTCGCACTTAAGTCGCACAGAAAAAAGAATGTCAGAATATCATAAGGCTTAGATTTTAATGAAATTAAGTGGGAGGGAGAGATGGGGAATTGGAGTTTAAAGGCTTTAGGCTTCGTCTGGATGGAGGCACGGTCTGTTCTCATTTTGTGCTGAATAAAGAGATAAGCAGTTTTTTGGAGGAACACTCTTGGGAGGTCTGTGTAATACACATGCATCTTCACGGCTCGGCTCTCCGCCTCAGGTGTGATTACAGACTCTGATAGCGAGAGACCTGTAGATTAATACTGTACACCAGATGGATTTAGCCACACGATAACAGCCAGGGGAGTGAGACGAGAGAGAATAGTCGCACTGTCGTTCTGGAGATTGTGTTAGCGCCTGAGCACGACGCGAGGCGGCTCATTCGCTGATAGCTTTATTAAAAACACCTGATAGATGATCCATCCGCAATCTCGTGTCTTCTTACAGTGGATGGACAACTGAAGGGTAGCTTTTTATGTTTTATTTCTCAAAATACTCCTCGGAGGATGTTTCATGTGAAGTGGGCTTCTGAAAAGTCAGAATTATTGTAGCTTAGAATTTTTTTAATAGATTTTTACTAGTTTTTATTTCTTTTAGTCTCTCTCTGTCATGGTTAGTTTCAGTTTATTTAATTTCTATTCAATTTCATGTTATACTTTCTGAGCTGCCAATTTGTATTATTAATAGTGCTGTCAAACGGTTAATCGTATATATATATGTATTAAATACACACACATAGGCTACAGTATAAGTTTTGAAAATACTACATGTATTTACGTTTATATATTAATATTCATGTATTAAATTATAAACAAATATATTTAATATTTTTCTAAAATATGCACATGCATGTGTGTTTTATATATACATAATAAATATACACAGTGCACATATGTAAACAAAAACATTTGACATTTCTTTGCACAAATGCATTGCTGTCTAGTTATATTTGTATTTGTGATGCAGGTTAGTTGCAACATTTTATACTAAGTCACGCCTTAAAAAGTAAAACTGTAGATAATTGATTGCTTATAATTACTAATTACATTACAGTTAATTATATTCTGATTTATTTTCGTTACTATTGCATGGAAATGTATTTTATAGTAGTCTTTTTTTTTCAACTTTTAGTTTTTGTTACTGATAATAATGCTGATTTGAAAAAGCAATTCATCTGCAAGGTTTGTTGTTTACTGGTCTAATTGTTGGTTATTTAAAGTTGCGCAATACATTTATTGGAGTATTTACAGTCACACTTGTGCATGTTCTCCATTTTACGAGGGCTTTGAATGCAAATGTGAATTTCCAACGTTTGAATCAGAAATACAGGAGTATTTGACATACAGTATAGAAAGAGTTTGGAGTCATGAAGCAGCCAAGATCATTGGTTTCTGAGAAAATTTGATGAGTAATGTTTGTGCTGGTATGAAGGCAAAGGAGATGTGTTGTGAAACCGGTCTCCATTTTTTCTTTTATTGCTGTCTGGGAGAAACAGTGAAGATACTTCTGTCTCATCTGTGTTTTTTCTTTCACAGTATGCTGTTCTGTCTCTCTCTAGGTGTTTTGATATCTGACTGAGGCACCGGGGCCCACTGGCCCCCCGCCAGCGCTTCAGTCTCAGTGCTGGTTTGTGTGTCTGAAATGGAGTCATTGTGTAGACTCACATACTGAAGGAAAAACAGCCTACTCACACACTGTGTTTGGAAAAGCTTTTTAGCAAATATTGGCGCATTATACTGCACTGTTCCTCTTCCTCAATAAGACTCAATCAATTTATAAGAGCCAGTAATACAGAAACAGCATCCCTGAAACCTCGTTGTGCAATGATGTAGTCTCATGTTTTGTGCTGTTTATAAACATTGTCACTTGTATTGATGAAGGGTGAAGACATTTTGACTATCGATGAGGCTCTCTTAGACTGGAAACCTGTAAGTTGACAAATCTTTAGAATTGATTTATATAATTATAAGAAAAGCTACTGTCGTTCATGTAATGTTTTACACATTCTGTTGTTATTAAGAAAAAAGAAAAGCCCTAATGAGGGGACATTGGATGCCAAGTTTTATGATTTATTAAACTTTCTGTTACATGGTTTCTTCTGAGCTGACAGACATGCCAGAAATCTATAATTGCAATGAAAGCTAAAAGTAAGAAAAAGTGAACGTTTCATCCCCATGTCCCCTTTAATTATTCTTTTTAACATTTTTTCAATAAAATATCTAAACGTCCTTGAAACTAAATAAATTCACTGTATATGATATGAAGACATGTCTGTTTAGTACTAGTATCTTTTTCTTGCACTGGTGGACTTGTGCTCGTACTTGTTTATACGAAAAATCTGTCAGTGTAGAAGCACAAAATGCACTCGCATTGAAGAGACAATCTATAAAAACAGATCTTAATATTTTATGCAGCGCTGAAGTAAATTCATCATGTTATCGCTGGAAAATAAGTAAACATGCTTTGTATAGTTTATGACCATGTGTTTTCTAACATGCATTGGGTAAATAAAATGGCCTATTTCACCTAGTTCGAAGCTGAGACTACAGTCTGAACTTCATCGACAAGTCTAACTTTGACTGAGACCAGCTATTTTACCATAAAATATTTACATGTGTCTTTAAGAGACCAGACCACTACATTTCCCAGACACCATACACCATTAAAAAAGTGTCCATTTGAGTGCCCGTTTTCCATCACCTCCCACGTTTCTTTCTGTCAAAGTTTCAACTCTATCAGCGCGTTCGCTCTTCGGCCTCCTCTCAGGCACGCTGCCATTGCATTTTACAGTCTCATTACCTGTTTAAAAGACACGGGAGAGGGAAATATGCTAAAACAGAGGAGCCGAGCACTCCAGGAAAAATAAAATCCAATTTAAATGTAATGGTGAAATGTAATGGTGTTTAATATTTATTGAAAAATGTACAGAAAATGTAAGGCGGTGCTTTTTGGGGGGCTGGCGGGATTTGCATAAATTGTTCTCTGAATGTTTTCGTCCTGTAACGCACATGGAGTAGCGCCGTCTCTTCGCAAAGCTGCCGCTGCATATTTAAACAGGATTTTTTGGTGCAAGTGAGAGAGCGTCAGAATACCTTCAGCCCCTCCAGATCGAGCTCCGGCGTGGTGGTCTTTGGGAGAGTCTGTATGCTCTGGCGGTTTCATTAAACAAGTGTCATAGCTGGACACTGAAGCATGGGACTGCAGCTTTGGCCTTTAAATATTTAATTCTGTCGTGTTTATGGGGAGAGGGGGATGTGATTTACACGCTCCTGACAGGCTGAATTGTTGTGGAGACCTCATCAAGAGCACAGGAGTCTCTCTTTCTCTCTCAGTGTCATTCTATCTGTCTCTCTCTCTTCATTCACTATGTTCATTCATGCCACGGAAACTCAGTGGCTCTGAGGTGCTGTGAGTTCACATGCATGGCTAGCAATAAACCCTATGTTGCACTTGTGGCAAATGCTGGAGAACAGTTCACTGAGAGTTATTTTTATAGACTGGGCTATATTTTTTTGTAGCTTAATGTTATTTGTGTAGCAAAGGTTTTTTTCTGTTCTGTTTTTGTTACTTTGAATCATGTATAAGATATTAGAAGAAGAGTCTTATGTACATATGCTCTAGAAGTGCTTCAGAACATATCTCTCTATTGTTCAAGAGTATGATTCATTTCATTGATTCATTTCATTTTAATCAGTTTGTTTGGTACTTATTAGTAGTAAAATGTTTACAGAAGTTGAATTCAGTACTAATGATAAAAATATACAAATTGTTCCATTTAAACTGTTCATGTCAATGAGCCAGCCATAAAAAAAAATGATTCACTGATTCATTTGAGTGATCAAATGAATCAAGTGTTCCTGGAAGTCCCTGCACATCATTATATTAAAATGATTATCATATTTTAATTTAATTTAATTACTTTTATATATATATATATATATATATATATATATTTTTTTTTTTTTTTTTCACTTTTGTATTCATTTTTATCAGTTTTGGTTTTTTTTTATATACATCCTTTTCTTTATAAAAAAATTTTATCAGTATGTTTTTACATTTATTGTTTATGTCTGTCCTTTTTTATATTAATATCTGTCATTCTTTTAGATATACTATTTAGGTTTATAACACAGCTTTTATCAATGTTGTCCTTTTGTTAATTTTTTTTGCATTCATGTCTATAAATTATTAAATTATAGTAATAGTTTTATTATTATAGTTTGTTTTATAAATATTATTGCCGTATTAATATCTGTAACTCGGGGTGTTTCTTAGTTCTTTAAACAGCTTTTTTACTTTTTTACTTCAATTTAGTTTTACAGCTTTTACATTTTGACCTGTTATTTAGGGTTATTATTTTGGTTTGTTCTTGGCTGTATCTTTAACTTAGCTCGTATGCATCACAAACTGCAGTTTCAAAGTTAAGCTTTTAGAGTTAAGTCAAAGTTAAGCTTTCTTTCATCAAATTCTCTGGCATTAACACATGAACCCTGGCCTTTACCTGACGACAGGGATGTTAAAGCCTGTTTACTAACACAGTCTGTGAGTGCATGAGAGGACTGACCTGCTCCTGTCTCTGCAGGCTCTGTGTATGGAGGTGCGGGGCAGACGGAAGGGCATTTCCTCCGTGCTGAGGCTCTGTCAGAGGCTGCTGGACGGGCCTGAACAGCAGAGCTCAGAGGCAGAGCGCCAGTCGCTGCAGCTGCTGCAGGTCAACCTGGAGAGACGTTGGGAGGCCATCGTCATGCAGGTCCTTCAGTGGCAGACCAGACTGAAACGCTCGCTGGGCAGAGACCAGGTCACATATACACTACAGTTACAAGTAAACAAGACAACATAGGTGGTGAATATAAACAGGGTGGTGCATGCACAGGTAGTGCTACATTTTAATTGTGTTTGTGGTGGAGTGGCGTACTAGAATGTGTACTTTATATTATTTTTAAAAAGTTGTTGTGCGCTCTGTTTGCATTATTTAGCACCTAATTCACTAAAGGAATTATGCAAATCGGTGCAAACAAGCTCAAAAAAATACTATTTGCATGATGCAATTTCCCATCTTGCAAATTCACACAAACACCTCCTTTAATTAAACAAAATTGTTTACCTCCTATTTTTCATAATACTAAAAAATGTGCAGTCTATAAGTAAAATGTTTAATTTAAAAATGCATGGTACAGTGCAGATAGTGTAAAGTAGCATAACTGTTTAGTGAATTCACCTCAGTATGTGAATATGCAATGATAAATAGTAGTATTAGAGTGATTATATGTCTTGTTTTTCTTGCACGTCTTGGCTGGGATTTCTAAATTGCCTCAAATGTCCAGGTTTTGTTTTCTTTTCTTTTTTTCCCCATTCTTGCTGAAGGTAGTGACTGAAAGGCAGTTTGACCAATAGTGTGCAGGCATTGTACATGATAAGCCAATCATATCGTGCAAGAAGGAGGGATCTACAGAGAACAGTCAAAGCCATGCAATTATACATACACTCTCAGAAATAAAGGTACAAAAACTGGGGGAGTATACTTATTTGGTCCAAATCTATACTTCTATAATCCAAATCTATATATCTATAATCTATCTAGACTTAAAGTACTAATATGTACCTTCAAGGTACCGCCCCAATGACAGCTTTTGTATGTTTATTTCTGAAAGTGTACTATTGCATGTTTGAGAGCATGTCAATAGAAAAACAAACCCAGACATTTTAGGCATTTAGAAAAAAAACAGGACATATATATATATATATATGTTAGATGTGTACAGTATATCTTCAAGTGGGCATCTGTCGTATCCGTACTACAGTTATTTTGCAGTATCTTTTACAAAAATGTGTTAGGCCCGGTTTTACAAACGGGGCTTAGCCTAAGCCAGGACTAGGCATTAGTTAAATTAAGATATTTAAGCAACTTTTAAAAAAATGCCTTGTAAGGAAATATACAGGTGTGCATCTTAAGAACAATGACACTGATATGTCAGACCAATGCAATTTAAACATGCAATTTAGTCTGGCCTTGTCTGATAAGCTGGAGGTTAATCTTTGACGGCACACTTACATAGTGTACCATAAAAAGAGATTTCTAATGCAATGACTCATTCTAAAAATCTGCATTCTAATATGTATTTTATTGAACCGCCTTTTTGAAGACCTCCTTATATGCTGCTCTGCTCAAAGGAAGCTGTCCAGAACAATTTGTTAAGCAGAAATACACTAGTTCCAATAATATAGTGCAGCGTCGCTGTAACAGTGCAATAAGAATGATGTATAAGGCAGGGAAAGTGGCCACATATTATTCTTGAATACACATAGTAAGAGGACAGCGGCTAGATGCGCTCCCCAGATGCTCACTGTACTGTGAACTCAATCGATTACAGATGCCGCCAGAAATAACTGACTATTCTTAATGTATATTGAGCAACCCGTAGCAATGAAATAGCTTGATCCTGTGTCCCCATCCTGCACTGAAAGGGAGGAAGCAGTCTCTTAAAGGACATAACATGCGCACATACCGTATAAAAAGACTTCCCATCCTGAAAACGGAACCTTTAACTAGTCTCTTATTGTATGTGTGGGACCGTTACAGTTCATGTTAAACGGGGGAGTGGGCCTAGGGCTAGACTTCGCCTTTTGTCATGTAGATGTTGTGCATTCCTGCATGGCAGCAGCAGGGCTCTGGGGAGGCTGCGTGCTTCACGTAGAAAAGCCCAGCAACCTGTTTGTGAACGTCCTCTCACTTACACCGGGAAGACAAATTACTCGCCTCTCGCTCAGCTTGACCTTGCGGGGCTGAAGTGCAATTTCACTTTTTGCGGGCGCAGAAGAAAGGAAAAGAAAAATAATAGGGAGAGTTTGTTTTTGTGAATACAGTACACTTTGTGAGATGATGAAATAGCTGACTGTTGAATGCTTCAAGAGGCCTTGCACACAACAAGTCTGGTGTCTGAATAAAAAAATCCAATTGTTACTCTTTGTTTTTAGGAGGAATTTTTTTTTTTTTTTTGGAATATCATAAATTCTGTTTGAAGGTCAACGAAAGACATAATGGTTTTTAGTTCACGTTCACCTGCTCTTAGGGGAGTGGTAAACCAGTGAAAGAGTGACTGTTAAAAGGAGAAAAAGGTCTTTAAGTGCTTTAATTGACACTGCCAAGTTATTACATGATTTCACTTTCAAGATGAATAGAGTAGCAGACACAAGGCCTGCTATTCAGTCAAAAAAAACTCTGTCCATACTAGACAGTCTTGTTTAACCTTCTACAAAACGGCAAAATGACTTTTGTAATGGCGTAGCTAAAGGTTATAATTAGTCTATCTGATTAAAACGTTATGTGCTGCAGTCGGGGTACAAATGTTAGCTGAAGCAGCTAACTGAAATTATTTTTATTTGATTAGACTGATTGATTGTTCTCACAGTTGAGGGTTTTTATCATGCGCTAGCGATCCAAGCCTGTGCATTAGTATTTTCCTCATCAGCAGAAAGAGAATAAACAGAAATCTAATAAAAATTCATTTTATGGGATATATGACATACAAAGCAAGTGTTAGATTTGCCAGTTTATTAGATTAATGAGATAAAGAGGATCATATAAATAGACTCTTCCTGCTTGAACAAGAAGCAAAGCAATTTGTGTAATTATGCCCTGTGCTGAATGCCCATATCTAAGCAAAAACGTATTTGTCATAGATTAAATTTGCATTTGATCTAATTAAAAGTCGAACCAAGTATTTATTTATTTATCTTTTTTTTCCTCCTCTTTTCAGGTTCCTGAGAACCTCATTGAGCCTTCTCTCATGGAGCTCCACGGCCAGACGGAAGACTCTTGGGAGTGGGACGAAATGGACATGACCATTTGTGATCTGGATACAAAGGACTGTGAAGAAGAGCCTGGATCTAAATCACACCTTAATTCCCCAAAGGAGCCTTTGAATCTCACCGAGTCATGCCCAGATGACACACAGTGTGGAACAGCCTTGAGCTACGAAGAATTAAATCCAGAGTTTTCTCGTGTTTATCAGGTGTACAGTCTGCATAATGTTGAACTCTACCAACAACCACAATATAATCACAAATCATCTTCAACTAAATCCCAGCAGTCACTTTTGAAGAGGCTGAGCATGGATTCCTCTTTCTCCTCAGCCGAATCCTTACCTGATATCCTGGGAGACCTGTTGAAGGGGAAGCAGGGCTTGCTATCAGATTCAGCCAGGAGATCGGAGAGTGAAAGTGGGATAGTTAGTGAAGGGGACGTGGAGACCACAGGTAACTCTGAGGTTTGCCTGCTGTTCCAGAGCGATGATCCGAAGGTTTGTGTTACTCTCACCCCTCCTACCAGAGAAGATAGAGACAGAGTTTCAGATGAAGATATAGACAGAGTTCTGGAGCGAGCCAACAAGTGTGCAGAATATGGTGACGGTCTTACCATTGGGCAGAGAGACCACCAATGGCATATCATGAGAAAGAAGAGAGAAGATGGAGGAGAAAGCAGGAAGAAACACCGCAAAGAACCGATGAAGATTCATGGGCTAAGCCAAGAGCCTAACGACAAATATCTCAACATGAGCAGAGATGAAGAGAGGGTGACTACACACCGGAAGCTCCAAAAGGAGTTTGCACAGCTCTCTCAGGGGTCTTCCCTTGACTCTCTTTTCGCAGTAGGAGAGTTATTTCCATCAAGCAAAGAGGCACTGACTCGTAGTACTTCCCTGGAAAGTTGGCTGGCTCCGTGTAAGAGCGCAGAGGACACGGGCAGTAAGGAAAGTCTGAGGGATGTTGAATCGGCTGTGGAGCCCACGGGGGAGCTCAGCAGAAGAACTCTGGAACTTCTCAAACGCCTTGAGAACATCCAAAGCCCTCTTGCAATGAAGATGACTCGTAGCGTCTCTGATGTAACGCTCCAGAGCAGCTCGCTGTGGCGTGGGTCACGTTCAGCTGGAGCTCCCTCCTCCATTAATGAGAGCTCGGCAGCCTCCCTGACAGAGCTGAGCAGCACAGAGGACTCGTCCGTGGCATCCGAAGACCTAGCTGTGCAAATGAACCGCTGCGTGGCTGCGGATTCCAACGCATCCTTCCGTAAACATTGCCGGAGCCAGCAACAAGCCGAAGAGACAGATGCAAGCATCAGTATGGTCGTAAATGTTTCCTGCACTTCTGCCTGTACAGATGACGAGGATGACAGCGATCTTCTCTCCAGCTCCACTTTGACGCTTACAGAAGAAGAGCTCGGTATTAAAGACGACGACTCCAGTGTAACCTCAGAGGAGGAGTACATTGAAGGTTCCCTTGATCTTGGGCTGGATTATATAAAGGGTGAGTTTCAAAGCTGGATGAAGCCTAGATCTCAGAGTAAAGAGAAAAATGAAGCAGATCTGGTGGATGAGCTGCAGTGTGGCTCCACGTCTAAAGATATCCTGTCACCGGTTAAGACTGCCGACGATCCTCACTTTCTCAGCCGGTCGGCGTTGAAACTCTTGGAAGCTAACACTAATGCTAAAAATGAGAGCCTCGGGCAACGGGAGGTGGATGGTAACCGAAGAGACGCCACCAGGAGCTATATCAGCCGCTTCGTGGATGACATGGAGAACGGGAACGTGGAGAGCACTCACATCAAAGGCAAGGATGAAGACGACGAGCTGCTGAGGGAAGAGGGAAGTCTGCTAACCAGGAAAGGGGAATCATTTAAAAACTGTTACTTGGGGGATGCTGTCAACAGCATCAAAAGCGGTATGCTGACCGCCACCTCTCCGTCCTCATGCGAGCAGCTAAGCTTGAGCTCCTTGGAAGGGCAGCTGAAAGGCGAGCTGCCCTGTCACAATTCCTACCGACCCTCACCCTCCATCTCTCCCACAGATGAGTGTTCGTTGTTATCTGCACACGCTCACAGCCGACAGAAGCAGCTCGTCGCCTTTCTGAAAGACGTCCACGAGAACCATCAAGAAAGCTCTTCAGAGGGCTGCAATCACCCTGCTTTCATCTCCATAGACGCCAAGAGTGACAGTGTCCATGACTTTGTGATGGAGATCATTGACATGACATCTGTGGCCCTGAAGACCAAAGAAGCGCAAGCAGAGCAGCCGACGACATCCGTGTCTCAGATCAGAGAGAAGGTCCTCGAGCACTCCCATCGGCTCATCCATTTGCGCAAGGGTGACTTCTACTCCTACCTGTCGCTGTCCTCTCACGACAGCGACTGCGGAGAGGTCAGCACCTGCGCGGAGGATAAAAGCAGCACCCCGATCCTCTCCAGTTCGCCTGATATCCGTGACGAGGAGCCCCTGTTCGAGGCCTGCACTGAGGAAGTGTACTTGGGCCCTCCTCTCTGTTACAGCATGTCCATTAGCAAGCGGCCCACGAGACACGGAAGCAAACTAATAGAGGCCCTCGGTCTGCCGAGCCCAGCACCTTCACCGAACTGCGATGAATACCAAAAAGCACATGGCATTTCTCAAGGAAGTGTAGCTGGTAGTCAGCCAGAGTGCCATAATGAGGCGCCTTATCTTAATCCTTTACCATGTGAAACCCCGATAGATACTGTTGAATGTTTTGCAGATACTAAAATGCTTGAATCCAATATTTCCCCTGTAATGACTAAGATAAGAGTCTCTTGCTCCACTACAAATCCTTTAAAAGAGGATGGCAGCCTTTATATTAATCCCAAAATTAACTGTCCACTGATAAGGAAGACTGATAGCGATGAAAGGGCTCCTGCTTCACAGTTGATGAAACAGAAGAACGTTGGGAAAGGGCGCCGCTCTCTACAGGAAGCCAAGTCGACTCATAAACAGGTGTGTTTCGACATTACACCGTGCTCTATCTGCTTGTAATGAGAGCGGTGTGCGTTTCTGCTGAATTCATCTCGTTGACTAAATATTTAAGAGGGGATTTTTATTCATTCTCTCACCCCTCCCCGCCGCTTTTCCCCTGAAGTGCTAATGGAAGAAGGATTTGCAGGCGTAGATTTAAAATTTTAAGGTCTACAGAACAGAATAATCATAATCAGTCAGATTATATTATGATTCATAAGCAAGAATGCGGCGAGGATCATTACTTAATTTCATGACTGAATTAGCATGTATTTGTGTTCTTTTTAAGTAGTTTTCTATTTGATATGCAAACTTCTCCCTGCTCGCTTCCAACTCTGTCTGCAAATACTGCGTTTGACCTTATATCAGGCGAATTAAGTTCCTGCTTTCCAGCTAATCATTGAGAGCGAAAACACTAAATTAATTTTACTTAAGTCATCAATTGAATTGTCGTGTTTGTGCTCGTATGGATGTATTGATTTCATTAAAATCACTGGATGGTATTATATTAAAACAGAAAGGGAGCTTTTACAATCTATTAATAGCTATTTCAACTCCTACCCAATACACCCCCCCCCCCCCCTTCATGCATCTAATTTGACTTTTAATCTAACTTTCTCTCTCAATTTTTCAATTTCAGTTCACCGTATTGGTTTAGATTCTGTTTTAAAAACAAATTTAGCATATATTGCCAAATAAACCAGGTAACAAAAGTGCAAATGTAAACAGGTGAAATATTTCTACATAGATGGTATTGTCATTATTTTTACATTTAGCTAACTTTAGAACATTTGAGGAAATTAAGACATTTTTCACTTGAGGGTAAATACTTTTGTAGTCGTAGATAAATGATTGTCAAACCTGTTTGCAAACAATCATCATTTTCTGATTTTTTATTTAAATGTAGTTTAATTTGAAATTTTATTTTATTTCATGTTGTGAAGCCTGTAGACAATAATAATTTTTACTGTTTTGTTAAGTAACATTTTTGACACAGAAATTCAAGCTTTAAAAACTGTTTTGTTTTGTTTGAAACCTGTCTGCAGAAAAAAAGAAGTATTTAATTTAATTTATTTTGTTTAGTTATGTTTTTGTTATTTTGTTAATTTAATTTTGTTTTATTTTGTGAAACATTGTGAAATATTTTATTCTATGTTGTTTTCAAACTTTTAAAATCCAAATAACTTTTTTGTTTTGTTAGTGAAACCTGTCTACAGACAATCATCATTTTTGCTGTTTTGTTTAGTAAAGTGTTTGGTGCAAAAATTCAATCTTTTAAAATTAGATTTTTTTATTAAATAAAAAATTCTAATTTAAGTAACAATGTTTCTCTTGTTCTCTCTCTTCCAGCTGGCAAGGTCAGAGAGCAGCGGTGGGGTTGCGGAGGGCTGCAGGGCTCAGATCAGCGGTCCGCAGACAGATAGCTCATCTGCAGGAAGGAGTAGAGTCAGCAGCAGGCCTCAGGTCAAGGTATGTGCTATAGGACTCGCTTCAACACACACAACCTCTCCCTCCCGGCCACTTCTACTACACTGCTGAAAAACAGCCGCGGGGTCTTCTCTACGTCAAGCGTTGCATTGCAAACAAGCCCATTTCCCATCGCACTCCGTACCGCACGTTAGTGTGATTTATTAGTTAGCATGTTTTGAAATGAGCCTGTTTTGCGTTTTTCCTTTGTTTGTTGCTTGTGAAATTCCGCTTGATAAAAACCCAAAGGCTCACTTCTCGATGACGCAAATGCCTGGTCTGGACCAGCAGTGTCATGGTTTAAATTATAGGCCACTGTACTTTCTACATGATGACTCCCTTACCAGTAAATTGGTTTGAAAAGCTTTCATTACGTAACATGGTCCATATATCCAGTGGGGTTAGCCTTGGAATTGTCTTGTCATTTTCTCTGTTTTTCTGTCTCTTTCTCGGTGGCTGCTGTGGCCTCATCAGCGCAGAGCTGAAATAATGAACATGTGTCGGTCGGCAATCATTTCTCTTGATGAAAAGCGTATACAGCAGATGGAAAACTTAAAGAGCACTGCTTTCTTAGTCTCAAATAAATTTCCTGACAGCAACAATATATGACACATTGTAATCTGGCGGAATTAACAGATGGAAAACACACCGACTTCAGCTAGTACAGGATTGGGCAAAAAATTGGCTTCCTTTCAGTTCATGAGCATAAATTTCGAAGGCGGTTCTGAATGATGCACAGCCCTGCGGCTAGCTAACACTTCGCAAATATTTCTAAGAAAATGTACGTTTTGGTGTGTAACCACCACATACATAAATGATGAAATGATGACGGTGTTGTGATACAAAGGGAAGGTCATCTTGAAGATTGTTAGTAGTTGGTGAGTCGGACACATTTCACATTTCAGTGCCCGAGGCTTCAGGGACACGGTAAACAGCAGAGAGAGCCAACTATCTGTCTCTACAGACACTATCACGTCAGCCCTGCGGTCGTTGTGGGTTCAGCTCACACTGCACAGTCAAATGCACAACACTGAGAAAACCTAAACCAAACTAACAAACATACCCATCCAATGTAATGCTTTTTGTACTGTTCAGAACATTGTGGTCTTTTTTTGTACCTTGAGAGTGAGTTTTAATTTAATTGTCCCCAGGATGTTGAATTGCAATTGAAAGAAGTAGATTTCAAAGAATTAATTGGCATTCAGAGAAATTAATTAAATAACTAATGCATATTATGATGTGCATGTGACTATATAACTTCATTTAATTTGTCATGTTCTTGAAGGTTTTCGATACATAAAAAAATAAACAATATAAATTCAGTAGATTGTTTATATAATTTATATTTACACACACACACACACACACATATATATATATATATATATATATATATATAACAAAAATATAAATATATTTAATATATTTATTTACATTTAATATAAAATTACATTTTATTCATTTTATTTTCATTAAATATTCCATTTTAAATATTTGAATTATATATTTATCCATGTTTAGTTTGAATATAGATAAACATAAATATATCTGAGAATGTAAGAGAGAAAAAATAATATATATACATAAAATGATTGTTTATTGATTTTATACTTTTTGTATATATTTTTATATTGTATATATAAATGTATATTAAGTATGTCCTAGATTTAGGTTATATTGTTTATATATTTGTGTAAATAAAAAAAAAAGTTTGTGTGTATATATATATATATACTGTGTGTGTGTAGGTGTAATTTTGATGTCATTTATTTTGATGTTATTTATTTATTTATTTTTGGACTATGTTAAGCTATAAGCATCTGCGTATCTTTGTTCTAGATTAAAGATCTGTGTGTTTGCAGTTATTAAAAATTAATTAACTACACCAATCTGTGTGTTTTCTCGTAGAGATTCTCTGGAAGTCTCGCGGCACCTGTGTGTAAACCCTGACCGGTCCAGTGGAGGCTCTCTGAGGTCTGTGGATGGTGATGTGGGGTCTGAAACGGACACCTAAATGGTTGTTAGTGCATGGGCCATTAGTCTGGCACTTTAGAGATCTAAGTCCTTCATCCTCAGCACCCTCATCTTCTTCCTCCTGGCTGCTTTACTATTTACACGTGACCTTTGCCCTCCTGGTGACCACCACTTCAAGCTCCACACGAGACTGAGCTACCTCACCGGTCTTCCACCATCCCAAACCTGTCTAAAAGTACACGTCGACCTCTTCTACCATATATCCCTGACGATGCTGAACCCATCTAAGAAAGTTCAGCTGTTTCATGCCTAGGTGTCAAGGCATGTTATTTGAGGGTCGCCCCATCAATCAGTCAATGGAGGTTATCAAACAGGCTTCACGTTTCTCTCTAGCCAACTGAAGTAGCGCCACAGTTTCTATGCAACACGACGGTTGTGTGATGTTGTGTGGCATGTGATCTTTGGCAGCTTGATGCAAAACCTTTTTTTTTACTCCCTGGTAAAGAAATGTATAAACATTTTGTGCCTTGCAGATACTACATTTTGTTGAACATTGCTTCACCCCCCTCGTGTGTCCTGTGATCGGTGAGAAAGCAGACACGCGGCAAGGCTGAGAATGACGAATGGGCATCTGTAAATATGTAAACTGTACGTCTGAACCCTGGTGTATAATGATGTCATATAACTTCATGGTTGTGTTCCTGTTTGTGTTACGTGACGTGGATAGATAGCTACTGTTAAACTGCATGGTAAACTATGTACACGAAAACTTCCATAAATAAACCTAATTTAATGAACTCATCGCACATGCTATTCTTTTGACATGTAATAAGTGAGACCGGGGCTAGTTGTCACAATTTTTACAGCAAGGGATTATTTTTGGGGATTGGGTAAGTACTGAAAGAAAGTTTTAAAATAGTACCTAATGTTAACTCAACAACACATGGGCGATTCTTAGACTACGGGCACTTTCATGTCCTTTGATCATGTTTTGCAAAAAAAAAAACAAAAAGGGAAATT
>JAUCMT010000036.1:1564248-1578902 GCA_032357475.1 Enteromius thamalakanensis
AAATCTTGTATATCCTGTAAATAATATTTTAAACAGTGCATTTCTTGCATCTTCTGTAAACAAATATTTTAATGTGCTATGTATCAATGTAAACAACAGATTGTTGTAATGAAAATAGAACAAGTCTTGTATATGTCTGGCAGCGCAGGAAAGATGTGATCGTGACGGCACAGTGTACCTTCTGTCGAGAGTTTTAACGATGTAACAATGTGAAGCCCCTCCCATTACGTGAATTCGTGTTTGCTGTGAAGCGAATGAAACGAGTAAACTCAAAAAATGTCTTATGGGTGAATAGCGTGATTTATTTGTGCAAGTCGCGTCTGGTGTGAACGTAGGGTAACTTAACGGAGCGGGTCACGTGACTCCACACGCGGTATTATTTTTAAAGGGAAAGTAATCAAAATAATCGTCCTGGAAAAATATTATCGATTATAGGTTCTGAATGTCGATTACGATTACTTTTTGATTAATTGCCCATCCCTAGTTAAAAACCTTTATATTTCAAAGAACACTGGGAAGTACATACGTGCCTTTTTATGCCAGAGAGAAGAGATCAGAGATGATCATGCTCTAGGCGGCTAAAGTGTTGCTTCTGAATGTCACAGGTTTTGTTATGGTTAGCGGCTGCGGTAAAACCAGAGCTCCCCTTCTACGCATTTAATGTCCACAGTGGTTTTAAGACCTTCATTTAGTATCTGGCTCTAAAGACAGATGTTCTGCCCGCTGACTCCCATCTGCTTCTTTGGTTTGGCTGTGCCGCGATCATCTAATGCTAGCAGCAAGCGTTGCCCTTTACTCGCCCCCTCTAGTGTTCCAGCAGCACTTCTGAGCCCGAACAAACTCCACAGCGCTTCCAGAATACATGTGTAATCCTCCTATATGTGCACTGGCAGTGAAAATGGATTTAAATGCATTGCATACTTGGATTTGGGTTTGGATTTGCACATATTTGCGCACATCGAACAATGCCTTTATCGTTTTGATTTGAAGATGTTGCCACTTTTCTTTTTATTGAAAGCGTGTGTTAGATTTGGATGTGATGGTTTTTCCATAGCTGTATTTAGGATTGGAAATTCAGAACAAAAGCACATTACCACTCAAAAACATTTATTTGTACTGAACACAAGTGCTTGACTGTTTATATCACGGCAACATACAAACTATATTGCCATTTTCATCCACCAATATATGTATATAGTGCTTCATATGCATAGATACTGTATACTCACAAAAACTGTATAGCAAATCTCAACTGCTTGAATCACTGTATTGTCTCAACTTGTAAATTATGTTATTGGCTTTTAATTAAAATTATTTCAATTATTATGTATATCTATATATATAAGTTTAAAATTTTACAGTTACGTAGCTAATTGCATAGAAAATAATACGAAATTTTAAAACAAAATTTAGAGGTAAATATTCTGTAATATGTTGCATGAATAGAAGTTAAATGTGTTTTGAATGCTATATAATATAATAAAGTAATTGTTCCAATTTGATCATCCACACCTGCATGGACCTTGTAAGCTATCCTGAGTTTTGCAAAATTACAATTGATTATTCCGGTTCGGCTGAAGAGCCGCTAAACGATACAGCCCACATGACTCGACACAGGCCACCCTCGCACCTCACTGTAATACCCGCTGCACACCCCGATAAATAAATTTTGTGGCGCATATGCGCTCTAGCCCACCTGTCACTTTAATAAGCGAATGTCATAGCTGTGATTTGGCTGTAAATGGAGGTAAGCCCCCATCACCTCGCCTCACAAAGGAGCTACAGCAAGCAGAGGTATTTTCTCTATAGCATTCCTTACGCATGTCGTCACCTAAAGAAGCCCCCTTTGCGGGGATTTACTGACTGCTTTTGTGCCTGCGTTTTCCCAGGCTTATCACCGGGTACACTCATCTAAAGCAGCACCGCAGGACGCTGTGTCAGCCACTTCTGTGTCTCCTGCCACTTCCTGTGCTTTGACGTACCAAAGGCAAACTTTTTGAATTGATAATATATCTGTCCGTGTGTGGCGTGTAATGGAGTAACAGTAGGTCTTTCGTCAGGGAAAGGCTAAAATTAGCTTACAGTCCTGGCAAATGAAGGCCTTTCCAGCAGCAGACTGTGGGAAAAGGTCAAATTGCTTATTGATACTGTACAGCACAATAGCCATCAGCTAAAGTAAACACATGCTAGCTCTCAGAGCTTTTGCAAGAGGAGAGAGAATTTTTAAGGGACGTATGACATATCTGTGCTATATTTACCAGTATATCAAATGGGTTGTTCAGAGTCTCATTTCTACTATCTATCTATCGTTTGTTTGTTCAATGCATCATTTTATTCAGTCATTCTATCTACAGTATCTATCTATCTATCTTGGTTGTTTGTTTGGTTTGTTTGTTCGTTCATTCGTTCGTTCGTTCGTTCGTTCATTCATTGTATCGTTCTATCTATTCAGTCATTCTATCTATCGATCTTGGTTGTTTGTTTGGTTTGTTTGTTTGTACATTCGTTCGTTCGTTTACTCATTGTACCGTTCTATCTATTCAGTCATTCTGTCTATCTATATATCATTTGTTCGTTTGTTTGTTCATTCATTACATCATTCTATCTGTCTGTCTGTCTGTCTGTCTGTCTGTCTGTCTGTCTGTCTGTCTGTCTCTATCTATCGTTCACTCATTCATTGCATCGTTCTATCTATCTTTCGTTCGCTCATTCGCTCATTCGTTCATTGCATCGTTCTACATATATTCAGTCATTCTATCTATCGATCAATCTATCAATCTAACATTCTCTCGTTTGTTGGTTCATTTGCTTGTTTGTTTGTTCATTCATTGCATCAGTCTATCTATTCAGTCATTCTATCTATCTATCTGTCTGTCTGTGTATTGTCCATCCATCCATCCATCCATCCATTTATTTAGAATTAACTGTCAATTCAAAATGAATCATTTGAAACCCAGAGTATTTTCCGTCGGTTTTATTAAAGCAGCTTTATACCACAAACAAGCATTTTCATTGCCTCTTAATGATTTACAAACTAAGCTCAGGGGTTCACATTTGAAAGATTGGTTTTGGCAAGAGCGATAGAAATTCAATTTTGCTCATGAACAAGCGAGCCGTGTTTACGACATAACCGTGTACGCCGACATCTCAAGAGCTCTCCTCCGCCTTTCAGACGGTACTCAGAGAGCAGAAACGTATAGGACAGCTTTCGACGGAACAGAAAACAACTTTCCAGAAAGTGTACTCGAAATAGTTGGGGTTTTGTGAGGTCACATCCATTTTTCCCCCCTCTCTCTCCCTCCCATGTTATTTCATGGCTGCACGGCTCTCTTCTTTTTAATTCTTTTCATCTCATTGTAGCCCCCTGTTTTTGAAAGTCTAGGTCAATAAGGATGGGCACATTGCGAATTTCATGATCTGTGTAGTGGAACAAATTGAAAGCAAAGCCTATATCAATCACGTTGAAGGCAGGGTTAATTGTTCCTGCTTCACAAGAACTGTGGACAGATAAAGGCGTAATGAAACACTTATGCCTCTGATGTGGGCACTCCTTAGGATGAAATGATAGAAAACAAAACAAATGTTTACTCATATAGTAATTACTTTGGTGCAAAAGTCAAAGAATGAAAAACAGACTTTGATGCGCATGCCCTTGAAAGAGCCTGATTTATTCCACCTGCGTTCTGTGCCCTTCAACTTTCGTTATGTTATGATTTTTTCCTGCATGGCATTGTGGGTAATCTCTCGTTCTTACAGGATATATATGCTGCATTGTGATCTTGGCTTGCTTTCTTGGAGTTGTTTATTTGCATGTCAATTTTATAAACCCAGCATGAAATGGTAAACTGTAGAAAGTTGTAAGAAAACAAGTCACTAATTCGAAGATGCATGTTTATGCATAATATGTTCTCGTTTTAATTGTGTAGTTTTTATATTTTAATACGGGAAAAAATAGCTCTGTGTGTATATTGTGTATATTTGAAAATATTTACATGCCAACACATTTATATATTTATAATCTTATATTTTATATTGATATATAAACATAACAAGTTTGTATTTATATATGCATAATAAATATACAAAGTACATATACATATATTATGCAAACAAAAATGCAATTAACCACAATTTAGCGTTTGACATCACTATTATAGATTTTTGTATTTCAATAAGAACTTTTTTTATTTTTATGTTTCATTTATCTTGCAGAATTTAATAAAGATCTAGTAATTGGTAGTCTAGTTTTTTGTATATATTTTGCATCAGATGGATACATTATTTAAGTTTAATGACAAATGTGCTTTGATGTCTATCCTAAAAAGGGCCTGAATTATTCCTGCGTTCTGTGCCCTTCAACTATTGTTATGTCATGGTTTTGCTGCACGGCATTGTGGGTAATCTCTAGTTCTTACCAGAGAATCTGGATGTGAGCACAGAAATAGCAGATACATGCTGATTGTGATACAGACTTAAGTAGAAGATCTTAGCTTGCTTGGATCACGGATTGCTTTCTCGGAATTGTTTACTCTCATATTTTTTTTGCATAAACCCAGAATGAAACGGTAAACTGCAGAAATTTGTAATAAAACAAATCGCAAATGCGTGCATGCATACATAAGCGCGCTCGGGTAGGGTCGTGCGTGCATACAGCTCGCGCACACACCCAGACACACGTGTATGTATATTATATATACATTCTCAGTATTTAGTTAATTGAACTCTAAAGTCCATGACAGCTATCACAACACAGTGGGTAATTCTGAAAATTAATGAGAATGATAATTCTTAAAAGACTGTTCCAGACTTTGCCCAAACTCATTAACTAAATCTCTCATTTAAATACATTCTAAAGACTTTCAGGAAAAAGAAAGAGGGGGAAAAAAACATTATTGCCATGTAAGCATTAACCCGATTTGAAAATGCTGAGATGCAGAATTTTCTGGAAGACTGGAAGTCTATCAGTCTGTATTCTCAAACTGAAATCCTGCGCTAAACTCATCTGTCTGCTATAATACCGGACGATAAACCTGGTCACGTGGTGCAGGAAAACAATCCATAGCCTCTGCCGGTTTATTTGTCTGGGGTATAAATTTAGTTTGGAGTTGTTGATCTTAGTTTATTGTAAATCCTCCGTGACCCTCACATGTAAGCGGATCTCTTCCTTTAGCTTTTAACTATAATAGTCATAGAAAGACCTCTATACCAGATTCAATTTTGCGATATTTATTCAGTTAAGCTGTAAGTAACATGTATTTTCCAGTGTTTGTGTAGGTAAAACTGTTCAAATGACAACATAGTAAACCTTTCAGTGAGTGACCAGTTTGGAGAACATAATGTTTTATTAAGTCTATTATTATAAAGATAATAAAGTAAGTTATACACTGGAGAAAAATGAGGCAAGAAACATCCACTTAAACATGACATATTGAACAGAAACTGAAGTTATATTTACTTTTTTTAGTTTTATTTGACTAAATTTTAAATGAACTATATTTAATAATAGTTTCTTTTGCTAGTTTTATAGAGGATGTATAGAGCTCCTGATACATTACACATTGTTGTCGTCCTCTGATAGTGTCAGTTAGATTATTCCACACACATCACAATATTTTGGCTTGTTCCCGTTTCCTCTCCACAGAAATTACTGCTCAACTTCTTCTGTTTTATGCAATTCTCTTCTCTCTTTACCTAAGAGACAAAAACTGAAATACTGTACCTCGGAGACAGAAGAAGTGTCAGTGGTTAAAAATGTGGATAATGGAAAGGTTGGGGTTTGGCGGTCAGGTCTGGGGAGAGGTGGGAATGAACGTTGGGAATTTGAGATCTGCTCAGGTCGTTATCTCGGTCCAGTATTGATGTCAAACCTCGGCTCTGTGTTGCCACAGGGATCTGATAACTAGAATTGGCAAATTGTGGAGAAAAAAAAGTTTTTCAGATTTCAGATGCTTATAATTATAAACATGCATGTGTAAAAATGATGTCATGGTTTACTCGCTCTTCAAACATGAGTTTCTTTCTTCTGTAGACAGAAAATGGAGCTGCTTAGCCGAACAAACTGCTGCTGCCATTCAAGTGAACAGTAGTCTGTTAAACTGCCCTGTATTTGAGCTCTTCTCAAGAGCTTTTTATATTTATTTTTATTTAATTTTTATAAAATAATATTTTTTTATTTCTCTTAAAAAATATTACATAAATAAAATTGAACATTTGTAGACATTTAGTCTGACTGTCAGATTCTTTTTTTGCATTGGCTGATTTTTTAATTATTTGTAAATTGTATTATGTTTAATATATATAATATATGTTTATATAATAAAAAAAAGGAATTTGCCACAGAGTTTTTTTGCATTATCTGTTTTTTTTTTAGCCACACAAACATATCATATAATTGGAAATTTTGAAATTCTCAAGCATGTTTATGGATTTATCTATAGTGCTTTTTGCCATTTTTGGAGCTTGAGAGAAACAGTCATCATTCACTTTTGATGAGAACAGCATGATGTCTGGGCTAACATTATCTTATATGTTTCACAGAAGAAAGAAAATACAGATTTTGGATGACATGATGGTGAGTTAGTGATTGAATGATGGTTTTTTTTTGTATAGGTGGAAACTATATAATATAATATAATATAATATAATATAATATAATATAATATAATATAATCTTGGACATTCCAAAAGAAATGTTGTTGAGTAGTATAACATAAAAATGTAAAACATTGCAATTGTAAAAAAAAAATATTTTTGATATTTTTTTATTTTATTTTACTGCACATTGTTAATTTGAAAAAACCAAACCAACCAAACCTCAAATAGCATCGTGCGAAGATCATAGGAAGTGCTGTATTGGCAGTTAAGATGGTGTAAATGTTGGACTTGTTCATCTTGTGGTCAGACTAAGTCTTGGAGTGAGCGGGAGAGCGACTGAGAGAAGGAGAGAGAGGATGGAAAGTGTGCTCCAGGCCAGGACTGAGGGAGCCTCTGGCTCAGTGTGTGTGCTGAGATCTTCCTCTGAACTCTCTCTCTGCTGTCAGATGTGTGTCTCGCCCAGCAGTCTTGATTTACCCCTTCAGTGCCCACTCAAACCCGTCTGAGAAATCCCCACAGAGCGCGGACCTCTCTGAATCACTGCAGAGGCTCAAAAAAAGTAATAAACTCATATTAGCTGTCTGTCTGTGAGGAGCGGATGTTACACTCGTGTGTCCAGGAAGTTAGTTGTGTACAAATGTTTATGCTTTTTTATTACGACAGCTTTCAGACTGGCTCCATACTTTTTTTTTAAGACTGCTCTGTTTTATTTAATTTTTTACTTCTAAATAAGCACACATTTCCATAAATGATCTGAATGCATTAAAGTGCATCTAAAGTTTCCAATTATGACTTCTTTAAAGTCAACATGACATGAAAATTGACTATTAAATGTACTATATCTTACTGCGGACAGTTCATATTTCAAAGAAAACAATGTTTTGTAATCTTTCATAATGTTCATGTAGTTAAATTATGTTGAATTTAACTAATGATTATTTCTATTTTTATATATTCTATTATTATATGTAAAAACTATGTAGTTTGAGTAATTTAGCAGTCTGTTTTGTTTATTTATTCATTAATCTTTAAAATTAAGTCGTTTGAGCAATTTATTCTGACTAAATATCAGCTGATTTTTATATATTTTTTGTTCATATATTTCTAAAATGCATTAATCTTAAAGTAGTTTGAGTCATTGAGTCTGTGTCAGATTTATTTTTCACCAGCTGATTTTTGTACAATTCTGTCATTTTTTTTAATGTTAAATTACGTTATTCTTGAATTCATGAAGTAATTTACCGTGACTGCCACAATTTCCTTTTTGTGCATCCTGAAGCTGGCAGACGCGCGGCAGAGAGATGCGTCACGAGCAAATGGTGAAGGGTTAAAAGAAATCAGTGGGGGACGGAGCAGTGTGTCAATATTTGGACAGTTACTGTGTAGCGCAGCAGATGAGCACAGCATCTGCTGTGTGCGGGAGGGTTTCTGGATGAGTGTGAACGGAGAGGGGGGTGGGTTATATTGTGAAGGCTGGCACACAGTATGCATCCAGACACATTCCACAGGAAGTCCTGCGATTCCGCTGGCGTGCGCGCCCGCTATTCATCATAAATATTTTAGCAATATCATACCCCAACCATGCCCCAGTCATTTTGCCAAGCGAGGGGAAAACATTTAGCTTTCTCTCTCTCCCGCTCTCCGATGCCTTGTAAATTATTTTTCATGCTGCAAATGTCAGTGTATTTATTTTTCCATGAGCTGCATCATTAGATATAACAAGAATAATCTGAAAAATCTCACTTCAGCAATGTATAATCTGACGCTTCACTTCAAAGCCAGACTGTTTACCATATCAAGGCGATGCTGTCAGAGAGTATTTCTCTATGCTTGTTTACTATGAAATTGGCAAAATTGTCAGGAATGGAAACAGAGAACATTTTTGTTAAGTTGTGATGCTCATTAAAATGGATCTTCTCTCTTCCCCATGGCCTTGTGCTCACGCTAATGTTCTGCCGAGACCGTTTCCAGACACTTACAGCGTTTTGTATTCCTCCATCTCGCTTTGTCTCGGTTTAACCCTCGCGCGTGCATATATTGTCCTTCCCTCTGATGTGAATCCGTTAATGAGTTCTCTGACAAATACAGTAATGGCCTTTCACTTCCGCATTTGGTGTGTGGAAAGAGGCTGTCTGTTGGAATTACGTCCCGCTCCGTTGAAGGAAAATGGCTCGTATCCTCAAAGGTACAGACGTGGCGATGGCACTGCAAACGCTTTGCTGTGTGAGAGAGCTCTGAAGACGTCTTCGTGGGAATTCCTTATTAAGACTTTAAACGGGACGTACAGTAGAAAACAGGATTTTCTTTGCTCGCTTGAAATGGAGTTTGATGTATTATTCCGACATACTGTACTCCCTCCCTTGTGAACGTTTATTGATTTAAAGCATCTTCCACATAACTCCCGTCTGGATTTCGTAACACTTTGGCCTCCGCGTTATATTTTTTTAAAAGGAAGTTTTAACACACAAAACTATGCAAATACTGAACCAAAATTGCAAACATAAGGGGAGATGGATTCACATAACCTTCTTAAAGGAAATGAAAATATACTTAACCTCAGGCTATCCGAGATGTAGATGAGTTTGTTTCTTCGTCAGAACAGATTTGGAGAAATGTAGCATTACTTGCTCAACGCTGGATCCTCTGCAGTGAATGGGTGCCGTCAGAATGAGACTCCAAACAGCTGATTACTTACAATAAGTAATCCACATGATTCCAGTCCATCTAATAGCATCAGTTTCAAACTGTTTTCACTTTTAAACACGTGGGCAGCTCATAGACTTATAGCGCCGTTGTGCTACGGACGTCCCGAGTTCGAATCCCAACCACTTTGTGCATGCTTTTTTCTTACTGCAAATTGATTGGATGTAGTAATGTGGGCGTTTCAGTCAGAAATGAACACTGGGAGTTGAAGGGGTGTGTTTAAGGATGACACGCTCATTGGATTAAAGATTATGAAGGCAAACGATTTAGTTTTTTGTGGATTGTTCACCATAAAAACAGCAAAGTGAGATAACAAAATAAATATAGTCAATTTCGATTTCTCACGGACTTTAAATAGTTAGAAGTTAAAAGACGCTAGATGGATTGTTTCTTACGAACACACATAGCCTTTCATTTCAAACGATGGTAATGGATGGACTGGAGCCGTGCAGATTTGCTTGTGAATTATTGTGATGTTTTATCAGCTCTCATTCTGACGGCACCCATTCACTGCATAGGATCCTTTTATGAGCAAGTGACATGATCCTTGCCAATCTGTTTTCTTGAACAAACAAACTCACCTGCAAAAATGGTTGAAATGGTGGTTGGAAAAAACTACATTTACAGCTGTTGTTGGTTTAGAAAACCTTTCCTAAGTGAGCTTGAGGGGGGAAAAAATACACACACAGTACAAAAGTGTAGAATATGTCTCCTTTGACATTCTCAGATGTTGCATTTCAGACGGCGACTTTTTTTTTTTTTTTTGCTGAAAAAGCCAAAAGCGTTCCCACACACATGAATGCTCTTTGCAGGTATTGAGAAGCCCACAGCGGGTCCGAGACGTCTGTTCTCTGTAGGCCGCGGCTGAAGAGGCTTAGCTGCATTTTTGTTCTCTGGCTCTGGGCAGCGTCTGAACAGCTTCCCTGTATCTCTCTCTCCAGCAGTCAGAGAGCACATAGAGACGCCACCAGTGATGAATGGGGCACCTTGTCAGTTAAAATGAAAATTCTTAGTCGGATGATAGCTTCATATTAATGCCTGTTTTATGGATTGGAGCAAGTTGTCTGAACAAGATGAATGTGGGTGATGAGAGGAGAGATACAAAATAAAACGGCTCCTGTACCTTCATCAGGAGTGTGGCTTTTTGGGTGTGGCTTTTCGCACGGGACGGTGACACACGCTCTTTCCAGGAAGCTTCCACAGGAAGTAAAACCCCATTAATACTCTCCATAGTGGTATTGATTTTTAGCGGGAGCCTTTCAAGACAGACGCACTTTGAGCTCGGAGGTTGTTAAATTATTGTCTGTGCGTCTATATAAACCACACGTCAGTGCGATTTCAGCTACATTTCCAGTAAAGAACTACAATGTCCGCATTCCAGAGAAAACAGTGTTACCGTGGAAACGGAAATTTCTGCTAAAGGGCTCAGCAGTCCATTGCAAAGTTTTATTTCATGCTTATTTAAGATGCTTCAAAGTCTTTAAAGTACCTACCTGGAAAGCTACCTGAAATGTTTTTGTCACCTCAAGAATAAATGATATTAAAAACTATATTAAACTAATAATAACAATTATATTATTTATTTTGAACAATTTCAGCATCTGTATTTCTTGTTTTCACATGCTGTACTTTTTTGCTTTGAATTAAAGTTTGTAATGTTGTGGTTCATCTCGGTGGCTTTGAACTCTAAGAATGCCAATGGAGAAAACGAATGGAAAAACACTTCCTGAAACATGGTGGAAAATCGAGGCAGTCGCGCTTGCAGTGGCCGTTTCCTGACCGTCATTGTGTGGCAGAGTGCAAGTCCTATTACATACGGCCGTTTCATCAGCGTCTATCGCCATTAGAAGTCCATCTCCCTCTCTTTCTGGCACGCTCGCTCTCTCTTTTCTGTGCTCTTTCTGGGTGCTTCTCTCCGTTTCCCTGGATTGGCTGCGGCTGAAAGCGTTAAGTGTTGTTCTCTCTGAGGTCTGTCCCCAACTGGCTCGCGCTCAAAGCTTTAGCGATCTGTTCAGACACATTCAATTCACAGAAGCTCAGTGTGCTGTCAAAGCAATGATATTGATTCAGGAAAAAAAAGGGAAAAATCTCTCTGGTTTTCCTCCCTCTAATTTTAATGTTTACATCTCGTTTTAATCCTCATGTCTCGTTTGAAATGAAATCCATCCATCCATCCATCCCTCCTCTCCCCAAACAAATCGGTAATTACGTGGCCGTGACATGAAATGGACCTGCAGTGAGCAGACACATGAAAGAGGGGATGGAAAGCGAGCCGAGGGCTTGGACACGACCGCAGCGAGAGGTCTTTGAGAGAAAAAGAAACGACTTGAATGTAGAGAGGGAGGGCTGAGAGCAGAGGGCACGAGAAAAAGAGACAGAGAGGGGATTGCAAACCTTGGCTGGTTGCTAGTGACCATGAGCTGATGCGTTTCAGCATCGCGGAACAGGAAGCTTTACGTTCAGCTCAAGTGTCTGAAGTAAACATTGCTCAGGTTTCGCTCTTGTCTTACTCTTGTCTGGTCTGGCCTGATCTTTTTAGTCCGGAAAATAAATGTTTTTTGTATTACAGACAGAATGCATAAAAATAAAAAATAAAAAACTTTATTTGTTATATAGTTTACTACTGTATGGGACTTTGAATATAGTTATGGCAGCTGAAATGCTGCAAATGTATAAATAATCGATTAGTACTACATATCTATATTATTAGTACAAATAATATTTATTATTATTATTATAAAATTAATTAGTTAACATTGTTGTCTATTAGCAATACTGAAGTATCATAAAAAAACGTATATTACTAGAGAAGAAAATACAAGAACGTATCTTTATTTCATGTACTTGAGTATAGACTTGATCTATGCCATGTTCTGATTAAGTTAAGAGTAGTTGACTGGTGTTTTTTTTTTTTTAAATGCAAATACTGATATTTAGAGCAGTGCATGTAACTGATGGCTGATGTACAGTAAAAAATAAAATTTAATGATAGTAAATAAAATGTACACAAAATTATAGCTGTTTTTAATCTGTAAAAGTCCATACAATTATTTCAAATATTAATTAGAATTTTTTTAGGCATTTCCACTAATTGTTTTATCAGTAGAATCACTGAGGTATGGTTTTGCACCATATATTATTTTTTGATGATTTTAGTTTTACATTACTGTTATGATATTGGGATGTTAAAAGTTAAAATATATAAAATAAGTTATAAGTGAAAATAGCAGATAATAAAATATATTGCTGTGAGCCATTGCTTTTTATATGGCATGTTTCAAAAGCATTTGAAAAAAAATAAGTTTTTTTAATATTTTGTGCTCCATTTTTTTGATGCGTTATTTGGCTTTGAGCATGCACGTCTAAATAATCATTTTGTTCAAAACAGTTGGATGAAGTGGTATAGATGTATAATGCTGGCCATTGTTCACATGTTGCATATCAGTTGTCGGCTCTAATTAAAATTGAAGTTAGAAAACTACAATGATTTGAAGTGATCTTGACATGAATAAACCTTCTCTGCTGTTGTATAATATTCTACTCTCACATAGAAACAGAATAAGTTTTGTTTGCCCAAAGGCCTTGAGGTTTGGAGCAGTTCTCTGAGGGTTTGCTGCTCACTGCTCGTGTTAATGACGCTCGCGCTGACTGAAAAGTGACGCCAAAGGGTTTTTAGGCCTTTGTTGGAGTCTAATTATTGTTCTCTAGAGCTGATTTTTAACCACACTAACACTTTATACTATATGGAGGACAGGCAGCTTAGAATTTGTTTTCAGAGAAGAGCAAATCTCCCCGTGGAAATCTGTCAAAAGACAGCAGATTTCAAGGAATTGTGGGATATCTGTAGACTCTTGAGCGCAGAATCTTGTGTTGAAACAGGCGTTCTGGTCTTTAACAGTATGTGTGTGGAAACCCACGAGTGATTTCGACTGATGATGTCACTTCCTGCATTACTGCAGTCTCATTGTCATTGATAAATGCGCCACAGCTCTCGTTCCTCACGTGATATCGCCTCCGTCTCGCCACTGTAATCTGTTCTGCTCATCAGCAACAGAATGAATTGATCCAATCAAAGCAGTTCATCGGTGATGTCACACGATCGATCGCGGTTTTCACCCGCTGAGTCTCATCTCGGCTCGTCCTGTCCCTGGACTGCCTTTTCCGTCTGTCTGTCATCTACTTCATGCCGTCTGTCTTTCTCTAAATCCCTTTTTCTTCTTCAGACCACTCTGACTTCTCATCTTCCCACAGCCAATCCATTTGTATTTATTATTTTAGCTTAAGACGGACGTCTCATTGAAATATGGTGTCTGCAGGTCTTTCATGTTGCCCCGGCCCGTGTTTTATCTAAGTAATGTGCGTCCAGTCTTCTGCTTTCTCTACTTTTCTTTCATGCTGCATTAGACTGAACAAGGACGGCCAGTGATAAAAACACGTCCAGTGTTCCTGCATGCTTACATTTCTCTTTTAACATGAACTAATTCAGACATGATTTTAGTAGAAAATGTTAGAATAAGGAAATGTGTACCAATATTAATATATGTCATTAGACATCTATATTGTAAATCTTTTTTTTTTTACTATTTAACATTAAATGGCACAAAATAACTTTTTATTTTTATTTTGGGTCCATCAAATTTTGAATTTAATAGTAAAATATTCAAATCAGATGTTTGTACAAAATTGTGAGTATGTGATTTTGCTATGGGTCAAGATTTTATTGCTTTAAATTAAAATTTCAAATCGACTTTTTTTTTTTTGACTGATTAATCAGTCTTTAATTTTAATAATGATTGATTATTGATCAAAATTAATTTTTGGTCAGTGTTTTCATTTTGGCTATTTGGCTATCAATCATTTTTGCCTTGTTATAATAATGATCAGCTATTGATCAAATACAATTTTTGTTGAAAACCAATATTTTGCTCATCATTTTCAATTATTAGTATTATCAAAAATTATCAATCAAAATTCATTATATTTTTGGTCATTGTTTTCATTTTGGCTGTTAGTAATTAACTATTATTATAATAGTTAGTGTGTATTAAAAAAAATATTTTTTGGTGCATTGCTGTATTTGTTTGTGTACAAATATATATATATAATATAATTATTATATTAATGGTCTTTTTTGGACAATTCAATTAATTTTAGATACTACTAACTACTGTATATGACTTATTTATATATATATAGACATATACAGTAGTTAGTAGTATCTAAAATTAATTGCATTGTCCAAAAAAGACCATTAATATAATAATTAGAATAATGGGATCCATATACTGTATATAATAAGATTTATGGGATACAATTAACATTATATAAAATAACTCATTGTAATAATATTTTCAAAA
>JAUCMT010000036.1:1579002-1594533 GCA_032357475.1 Enteromius thamalakanensis
CTGTTTTAGGATAATCAAGTTAATTTATATCTAAAATTAATTGCATTGTCCAAAAAAGGCCATTAATATAATAATTAGAATAATGGGATCCATATACTCTATATAAATTAAGATTTATTATGGGATACAATTAACATTATATATTATATAATATTTTCAAAACAAACAAACATACAAAAGCAAAAAACAAAACAAAACAACTTTTTACTTTTGTTTGAGTTCTTCCATAGAAGTAAAGTATACTGTGGGCTACGATCAAGAAAAGAATAAATATCCTGGCCTGGATATGATACTGAAAATAGTCTGAAAGAACGTCACTATTGATTGATAATGATAATGATGCATCCCTAATAACCAATTACTATAAGAGACAGAATGTAGACACAAAGTATGATTTTTCTTTCTCTCCTTCTTATGAAGGATCTGGCACAGTTTCTTCCCGCTGTCCGCAGAGGCCATGTGATCCGGAGCGGAGGGGAAGCTGTCAGCATGTCTGATGCCTGTCAGAGACAGAGGCCGAGCGATGGATGCGTTCCTCTCATCCATCTGGCCTGCTGTATGTATATAGGTCAAAGACAATGGTGCGGAGAGAGAGAGAACCCGGCCACTGATAAAGTGCGGCAGAAAATTAAATGTTAGCGTATTGTGGTATCATAGAAAATGACAAATGACATGTGGTAATGGTCTTAAGCCGATAGCGCCGCCTGCTTCCCAGCAACATTAATTTCAGCAGGCAGGTCCAGGATGCGGCTGGTGTTCTGTTCGGTGTGACCTGCGCTGGAGGTTCTGTAATAGACCGAGTGACTGCAGAGGAAAGCCAGTGGAGTTAGAAGATAAAGCAGCAAACTTTAAGAAGAGCGAGCAGATAAAATTCCTATTTATTTACATTTAAATAACTGTTTTTTTTTTTCAGCTCTGCTCCTGGGCTTTGAAGTTTATTCTGTAAATTGTTCTTCCTTTTTTCCCTCTTACTTGTTGTATTTATTTTCAGGAGTACATGACGCTTAGTAAGGAATGACATTGCTCTGTTGAAGCTGGTGCTCCTTGCAGGTAATTCTAGCCAAGAACCGCCACTTAGACAGAAAGCAGCCACCTGACTGACATGTACAGAATCTAGCCGCAGTATGCCTGGGTGGTATGACGTTAAAAATATGTCAGGGGGGAAGTGATTCTGCTATACTGTATCTGTGGTGAGACTTTGAAACTCTCAAACCAAGCAGAAAACTGTATTTTGCTTTGCAAACTGTCACAGATGGGCGATTTCAGTGTAGACAGCATTGATCATGCTGGGAATGGTTTACTTTTGTAATTGTAGCTTATTGAAGATTCCCATATGCACATATATTATTTAGGGTTTTTTTGTGCCTGGAATTTTGTAATCAATCAATGCAAAACTTTATTTTGTATGTTTGTATCAATTTTTTCTTTTTATAGATGATGTTAGATGTTTGATGTAAGACTTTTTTCCCCCAAATAAAGCCAGTGCCTTTTAATTAATGTAATTAATTAATTAATTAATTAATTCATAATCTTTTGACACCTGTTTAAAAAAATAAATAAAATAAAAATAAATATATCTACTTTATTATATTAATAAAATAATGAATATAATAAAAATAATACATTTATAGAAATTTAATAAAATATAATATAATTTCTGATATACTATATTTCACAACTACCTTAATTTATATGTGTGCATAGATAGATAGATCATGATATATAAAAAGATGAATTTAGAGTAAATCTAACTAGGCCTATAATGTATCATAACATACATTTTCAAATATGGAAGATTCACTGGCATGGAAATTTTAGCAAATCCGAAGCATTTACTGTACATAACCTGTGAAATATTGTGCAAGACAGCCAATCAGATTGAAATCAGAAAACATTTTTAATTTTCTGTACTAAATCCATCAAATGGTCTTTAATGGTTTGTTGGTGCATCATCTGAAGGAGAAACTAAGCTGTGCTATTATCTCACTTCATGAGAAGGTTTGATGATAATGGAAACATCTCTGCAGTTTGCTGCCAGAAAGCCGCACAGGAGCGTTTGGTGAAGGTTCCTGGCATCTCAGAAATCAGCACAGTAAGAGCAGCAGGTTTATCAATTTGAGCTGGCCAACTGCACAGCTAAATGTATGTGAAAGTTAACAAATCCCTGAGGTAAATTGAGCCAGATTTCAGCTGTCTGTGTGAGACTACTGAGGTGCGACATGCTGGATTGAACCTAATGCCTGAGGCTAGTGCAATCAAACCGACAGTTGAAGACTCTCCAGTTCCCAGCTGGGGAGAATCTCAACCGCACAGCAAATGACTCACCTCAGAGCTGGGGGAGGAAGACGCTGTGACATTGTTTTTATCGACTATTAAAGCACTCTGCCAGTGATAGCATTTATATATATTCTAGCATGCTAGAATCAAGGCCATGGCAGCATCCCAGTTCACATGCTATCAGTAGTATGTAGTATGCAGTATTAGTACATACCAAATCCTAGTACAGTATGCTGGAGGTGACTGAAAGCTGCACGCATGTATTTTTTCCTTCTAATATTGTAAAGGATTGAAAATATTGTCAGTTACAGAAATCTAAATGTTTGTCACGTTGCCTTTCTTTTTGTTTTAGTAAGAAAAATGCTTTTGTTGTTAACCATTTTAAGTTACTGTATCGATCCTAATGCTTTCATGTGCATGTGGCAGAAAAACATCAGTTTAAACCAGTCTGAAATAGTTTCCCAGGCTAGCCAAATTGGTTATTTTGACCTATTTTGCTAGTTTTAGATGGATTTTTAGCTGGATCTGGGGAAAAAATGTGCTGTGTGACCAGGAGAACACCAGTTTATCAGATTGGTGGACCAACTTAACTAGCTTAAGTATCTGGTTTAAACTGCTTTTTTCACCAGCCGTATCAATGTTTTTGATTATTCTACCGAATTTTACTATGAATTAATGCAGTGTATAATTTGAAATCGTAGAGGTATGCTTATTTTTTTTGTAGCCTGTTTGCATCACATGAGGTTTGGTGCTTATGAAGAGTGTCTAAAGCCTTCCTTATTGGGCTGCGTATGACTAAAAATGTTGGGAAACACTATTATAGGCCCATCATGAGTGAAGCGGCAGAACCGGGGCGAGCGATTCACACATCCCTCTCACCCGCTCAGTTTGTGTGTAATGCGTGTGTCCTCCCCTGTGGTTGACTTGTGTGGTGATGCATTTGTTAGGGATGTGAAACGGCAGCAATGACAAGCAGATTTCCTCTCCGTGCATCTCTGCCAAGCGTGTTGCTTCCTGAGTGACTGTGTAAAGTATTGACATCAGCTAAATAAATAAACATAAGCTGGGACTTCACTCCCGGCCGCTCGGACGGACAGAGAAACAGACGTGGCGCTCGACGGTAACAGCCCCCTCCCCGCCCTTCTCGCCGTAACGGTGCATTTACAGACAGCACAAACAAGGGCTCTCTAATCCCCGACCTCAGCGCAGGATATTTATCTTAGCCGCTAAATAAATTGATTAGAAAGCAGGAGTGAGGAGACTCGTCCATCAGGCGGATGTTTCAGGGGGAACTGCATTAGGGTGCCGGCTAGAGGACATCGCTCTGACCGACCCTCCCCCTCTTTCCCGATATCCGTTCCTCCTCCGCCATCACGCTGATCTCCTCTCCCGGCGGCGACTGTGACATAGCTCCAGTGTTTCTCTGGACACCTGCCTGCCTCCTTTTTGCATATGTACACAATATACTTAATGGGTCACCAGCTCCAGCAGAAAGAGCTGATTTTCTGAGAGGGGGGAATGTGTTTTTTTTTTTCTCGGAGGCCTCGAGTTAGCTGGTCTCTTTTCAGATAATTCAGAGACAAAAGGGGCTGATTTCTGCCCGCTTTCTCCAAAAAGTAGGCAGCGCGCATTTCCATTTTTTATTTCCACACAGACACTCCTCTCATCTCTCGTGAAACGTTTCAACCCTTTTGGGAGATCCGTAGCTCGTTGGCAGAGTTTGAAAAAGTTACCCTTTTTTAGTGTTTATTTACTAGCCTCTATTTTTGTGGTTTATATTTAGCGCCAATGTATTTTTCAGCTTTGTCTGCATAATCACTCTGGAAACGTTCCCGTAACAAAACGCTTCCCATATGTTTCTGTGATTCCACCCCCTCTCTGAATTTGCACCATTATTTCCATTTAGCTTAGTTTATTTTAGGTAAATACCTCTAGACTACTTGAGCTTGTAGTAATGTCTTAAAGTTGCTGGCTGACAATTCATTCAGACTACAGGAATTCAACAGCTCTGTTTGGGACACTCTCTCTTTCTCTCCTCTCCGGTCTGTTGTGGAACGTAGGGGAAAGGAAGGTATTTATGGACCGTATTATAAACCTGAAATACAGTGGAACAGTGTTATGAGATTTTCTCTCCAGCTCCGTAACGGTTTGCTTTAGAGTCCTGTATTGAGTATCAACATTTTTCCAACCTTCTTTGGTCGTGGTCGTTCAGCTGTTTGACATCTTGTACTGTAAGCACACAAGGTGTTTGTTTGTAGGAAAATGTTAAAAGTAAGTTTAATTGTGTCTGTCCTGCGGTAGTTCGGGATCCACTTAGTTAAAGTGACCTAGCGTGCATGTGGCGGGAAAACCTCACACGATGGCCGACACGTCCCCAAATGTGATTTTCCAGCCGAGTCGCATCGCTCATGCTCTCCCTCGAAAGATTTGATTGGAGCTGAAATCTAATTTATCATAATTCAAACATGATTCAAAGCACATGTCTTTCAGTTGTCTAAGCCATTTGTTTCATTCAAATATTTGCTTTGCTGGAGTTAATCCCACATCCAGTAAATCACATTTCAAAGCTCTGCGGTGTTTCAGATGAACGACATGATGGATGTAGACTGGACGACGTGTGTGGGTGTGTGTTTTGATCAGCGATGGGCCGCTTTAACCAGGTGTCAAAACGTTTCTAAACAATGAGCTTGTTTATTCTGATTTACGTTACTAGCAAACGATCGCACAGGAATCAAGTGATTTACGAGACGTGCAAAATATTTTGCAGGAATCGGGAACATGTGGCATTTGAAACATGCCGATTCTGTACGCTTTTGACAGGCCTGAAAGATTTTGGCTATTCGTTCGGATTTTGAACGTAAATGTCAGAATTCGTCAGATTAGCATGCATATTGTTTAGTTTCATTTTCCAAGTTTTATTGGCGTAATGATGTTAGCTAAATATTTAGCCTAGCTGTCAGCATTCAACATAGAAAAAAGTTTTTAAACAAATTGAACCCATTTCTTTAGTCTTATATACTGTGTATTGTAGCTATTTGCATAAAATGATGTGCTATCCTCAAAATCATGCCCTCTTTGACAGAGACTAAAAAGCAATTCTTGGTTTCTTAGATTTTAATCGTTTGTCTTAAGATCTTTACCCAAGATGAGATTTCTGCAGGTTCATGGTTTGTATTAGCATGATAATGTTCAAGAAAAATAGAAACTTTTTAGCTACTGCAAGTTTAAAAAGATTTCAATTCAGAATATATTAAAATAGGGCTGTACGATTATGACAGAAATCTGAATAGTTGATTATTTGCTTGAAATTGTTATTGCGATAAACTGATATACATTGAATGATGTTTATACCATTGTTTGAAGCACCTTCATGTCATATTTTTAGATGAAAATAAATAAGATAAAAACATTTAAACTGAAAAACTTTATGACCTACTAAGCCTTAAACTATCCATTGGACTGGATGTAACTTTACATTACAAAAAAAGAGTAAAAATATATTAAACTAAAACTATGATTAAAACCCTTGAGATAACCTGCAGACAGAAAAAAACACACATCTTAAGGACAATTATGCAATTGTGGCATCCATAATTGTCGTTGCGATTTAAGAAATTTGATTTAGCCCTATATTCCAGTTATGTTGAAATGTGCTGCGAGTAGTATTTTGTGCAGGTTTAGGCAGATTGTCATTGGTTTTTAGGATGTTCGAATGGAAGCTCTACTCTTCGCGATTTTTTTTTTTTGTGGCAAAACGAGTAAGATGTCAGTTCAGCATCTGCATTCAGAAATGCAAGAATTTGGCTTGGAATTCTAAATGAAGCAGCTGTATTCTCAGGCTTATGTTCAGATACGATGCATTTAGGCACAAGTTTAGTCATTTTCAGCCGTCTGCATTAGACGTCCCTCTCGGTACTGAGGCAGCCGTGAAAGATGAGCGTTTAAACAGCGACTGCGGAGCGAGATCCTGCTATAGCAGAACAAAGGATTGCGTTTCTCTCTCTCTCTCTCTCTCTAACAGCAACTAACAGCATCCTGCACACTGCTCCTCTGTGACTCCAGAGCGAAGGCATTCCCGCTCTGTCATGGGAAAGTGTTCGCGGAGGAAGAGAAGAGCTCTTCCACTCCAAATCTCCTTTTGTCTGAGGACCCTTAATTGGGCCCCTCTTTGAAAACCAAGGTGCTAAAAGAGGGACTTGAAATTTATTTTTCCCCATCAATTAAACAAAATGAACAATATGTTCTCAGAGAAAGAAAATCTCCTCGTCTTCTCGTACACCTGAAAAAAAAGCTGGTCTTTTTACACACGCACACACTCACACAGAGGCTGTGGGAATTTTCTGGTCTCCCCTAGTGCCGGAGATATTGGTGCCTGTGTAAGAGGGGCCTGTATTTACAAGGCTTAGCGTTGTCGGAGCGGCTGTGGACGGTGGAGATAACCTGACTATTACAAGCTTTGTGTCTGTGCTCAGAGATGGCAGTCAGCTGCCTCTTATTAGGCCAATTTAATTAGACTCATTTCAATAGAATTAATTAGTGCAGTGCCACAAGATTTAAAAAGGAAGGTGATTGAAGTCGTGTGTTTTTTCTCGCCTCTATAAAAAGCATTGTTTCATAATTTAATTTCAGAAGTACTTTAATAAGATCTTGGATCTTTAAGCTGCGTCGAAAAGCTGTCGGAACAATTTTTGAAACCATTATAAAGGTTTGGCACTTGCATTGTTCTCGTAATTGCACTGCGTGCTGGTATAAATGTCACAAGTTTTACATTTTAGGCAAAATGTAGGGTTTTTTTATGGGAACTTTTTATATACAGAGGCCCATTTTTACAATCCAGTAAAAGAAGCGAGACCAGTATCACGGCTGGGATGGTCATTACTGCTAACTAGATTTGTGGTGGTATTTTATGAGATTTAGTTAGTAAGAAGAAGTCATTCTTGTGTTTAAAGTGTTTAGAGTCATGAATTTAAATTTAATATAATGTAATACTTCATGGGCAGAGAAAAAATCACTTTATTACACTCCAATCGCATTATCTATATTCAGAATGATGTTGTGAATGCAGTACTTGGTTTAAACTTTTTTGTTGCATAGATTGCCACTGGAAATAATTTAGACATATTATTCTTTTTTTTTATTAATGTATATTTATTTTTAAATCTATATTATTAAATAATAATTTATATACAAAGTATATTAGTATATAAAAATCCAAAAATTGCAATAAAGAGTTAAACTAGCTTTTGTTTGTCAATACTCAAGCCATGATTTTTGCTTGAAATTATATTCTGTTGTAATCTGTATGCATCACATTGATGTGTGAGCTAAACTCATATAAAACCCAGATCATTCCTGAAGTCAAGCACATCTTCAGAGGGTAAACTTGTTTTTTTGAGAGCGTTTGTTGCTCATTTCTAAGCGGGTTCTGGAGCTGGTTGTGTTTTGTTGCAGTATCAGCTCTGCGGTGAGCTCAGTCGGTGATAGCGGCTCTGCGGGAACGACAGCACACGTGCTAAAGAAACACGTCCTCTGTGCTTCATTCTACAAATGTCAGCGCTGCCAAACAACAAGAGCCCCCTCTCTGTCCTGGACATGTGTGTGTGGATGGGATAAACTCCTTCTGTGTGAATTTTCTATTTTTTATTTTTTTTTCACCCCTCTGATTTGGCAGTACAAGGCCATCCGGCGCTCTGTCAGATATAAATGTTGCTCTTTGATATAGACGGGAGACTAAAAGATGCTGGTATTTGCGACTATAAAATTTCTCATCTCAGCACGGCAGCTTTACGTGTGAAATGTAGAGAACATCTCTAGAATCTCTAGAACATTTGATATGGAGATAAGTGGAGAAATTACATATTGGCGATTTACATATTCCGCTGTTGCTCTTCCGCTCTATGTGGTAGGTAAATTTTTAATCAGTACAGAGGAAAAATTAATTTGTATCCCAGAAAGGAGGAGCAGTACCAGAGGGTTGCTTACAGTTTCATTAGTCGTGTTTTGTCAAAACTGGCAGAACTAGAGAGAGACTGAGTGAGGGGAAATAATAGAAAAAAATATAGGCACCAAATATCGTTGTGAACAGGAAGTTCATAGTTTGTGAGCAGGAAACCAACAGTGAGCGTGCCAATCAGAGTATCGGGAACACGGTGATGTGAGACGGCTCATGCTGTGTCTTCACGGCAAGCCACTGGCTTGAGGCTGTCTACTCTGAAAGTGTGTAAACTGAACGTCACCACAGATTGTTCACTAACTGGGTTACAGTTAAACGAGTTACTAGTAGAGATGGGTTCTTCAATGGAAAAACCAATAAATCCAATTGAAATGTATAGTGCTTTAATTAAATTCTAGCACTTTTGCAATATCCTTTGAACATTTTTGTGCAACATTTACTTAATGGAAACCAGTTGTGCACTATCCATTGAAAATTTGAAAAAATTCAAACATTTATTAAAAAATATAATTCAGTAGGCCAGCGACCAGAAACAAACTGCTTTAGTGTAACACTGGTGAAGAAGGTTCATTTGACTAGTTTTGTCTCATCTATGGATGGTAATAAGTAATTTAACTTTTGATTTTGATTCTAATTAATGATTCTGGTGCCTTAATGATCAAATTAAAGAGTCTTTCAGCTCAGTGAGTCAGTAAATCAAGAACCACTCCAACTGATTCAGTCAGCAAGTGAGTCGTTTCACTGATTTGGACACTTTTATATTTTTTTTTTGATCAAATTACTATAAAGAACCGAAAACGAATCATCTGTTCACAAGTCAAAAGTCAATTTATATGGATAAAATTCAATAAATATGAATCAGATATATTTATTGTGTATAAAAAAATCTAGATATGTAAATAAAAATAACTAAAAATATTATTAAATACAGTAAGTTAAATGACAAAAAAGTACAGAAATGTACTAAAAGAATAGTTTTTAATAAATGTGTTTGTTTTTGTGGTGTTCTATCTACAGGTAGTTCAACAACAGGCAGGAACAGATGTTCAAGAACCTAAAATGAAAATATCCCAGTTGCTGTTTTTGAATAAAAAAAAAAAAAAAAAAGTTCCGAATAAGAACCAGTTCTGGTCTCCTGACTCTAGCCTAACTTTACCTGTCCAGTGTAGACATGATGTCAGATTTCTGGAAACGCTGCAGCACCTGCATCATTTCTCATCTCTCTCTCACTCTGTTGTGTTCCTGCTTTCAGGCGAAACTCTGCCTGGAGAATTTTAGATGTGAATCGCATCGATATCTTCTCAGAGAGTTTGATTAATTATATAAGGCACCGTTCAGGGACGCGTTCCCGCAACCTGTTTAACTCGGAGGGAAATCGGCAAGCAGACAGATGGAGGGAGTGATGGAGGGGAAGAGAAAGGCGTTCTTGCCAAACCTCTGCTGAGGGGGAAACAATTTAGAGTGTTAGCAACTGCCTGATAAGAGGTTAACAATAGTGCGAGCTTTCTTTCTCTTCTCTTGGAGCCATGCGGGACCACAGGGAGGAATCTAGCAGCACCGCCTGACAATCACCCGCTTTAATGTATTCATATATGAAGGCACGGGAGCGCTCGCGCGCCGCTTTACTGAAGTGCTCCATGAGAACCTACCGAGTTTGTTTCTGGGGAGTCAAATAAAATGTTAAAAAGAGATGAATAACAAAGTAAAGAGCAAAATGAAAGTTTTCTTAAAAGTCATTTGGGCTTCTGCGGCGTGTGTTTGCTGAGGAAACGCTCGCTGGCAGCGCATCAAACGGCAGCTTTCTAAATTGACTACAACGTGTTTAATGTGCACTAACTTTGCCGAGGTGTATTCTTGGTCACTGGTAAAGCAATTTTTGACTGTTTTTAAAGAAAACATTATTGTTTGTTTTCATAATCTTTAATCAAAAGGTAATTACTTCTCTCTGAAACCTCTTTTCTTTTCTGCTGACATAAACAAAGCCGCTGAGATGTGAAGATAATATTAAACTTTATTTTTACATTTTCTGTTTTTGGGGAGTGGGTGAGTGTTGCATGCTGGTGCAAAAGTCAAAGCAACAATGCTATGAGTCGTCAGGGTGTTGCTAAGGTGTTCTACGTTACATAAAGCTTCTTTAATGCCTTTAATTAAAGTTTTTTTTTTTGAAGGTTCCATAAAGAACCTTTAGCAATGAAAGCATTTTTAGTGTCCGTTCCTTGGCTGGCTTCAGCCTGTCATTGATAAATTAACATAAAACTAAAAATGCCAGTAGGTGGTGACTAATCCGTCTTAATAAGTGATTAATTGAATCATTCATTCAAATTATTTGTTCAAAATGACTGATTTGCTTAGAACAAAGTCTTTCAGTAATAAAGCACTGCTGTATTGTTTTGAGATGTTCTGAAATGTTCTGATCCAGCTTAGTTTGTAACTATTTTTATTGGTGTATAGAAAAAAATAAACAGTCTAGATTGTAATACTCATTATTATTTTTATAAATTTTTTTTTACTGAACATTTGTGATTGTGCCGATATTCTGGAAAATTGCCCAAAAGCATATTGGCTAACTAAATACAAAAAACATGATGTTTGTTTGCTTTTATAATTCGAAACGCAAGCAATTACCTTCTTTTTTGCATGTGTAGTCATACATGTCAGTTATCATAGATTATATAAGTTGCTTACCCCATACCTTTGTTTTAAAGAGTTTGTTTTTCATCCAACTAAATGCAAAATAATAAGTCCTGCCCACCACTTTTCAAGTTAAGTGCATTCCGAATGCTGTGTCATGTTGTCTGTAAGCTGTAACTGATTTCATTTCCACAGAGAGGCCCTCAGACATTCACACACACTTGTACATGTACACACACCCGCCCCGCAATCAGCAGTAGACGTGCTACCAGAAGAGCCGTGCTACTCCCCGAAGTATAGGCCAGCTCGTGCAGATGTCCGGCCTGTTTGAGTGGCGGCGAGATGGAGCGTGTCAGACCTCGCCGTCTGGCTCCCAAACCCTGTTCCCCCTCCCCCTCGAATCCCCTGTGCTGTCTCGGCTAATGCTGCAACCGAGGCCCCGGGTCTGGGCAGTCGCCGGGGTCCCGTGGTGGAGCTTCCCTGACAGACTGCAAAGTACCTGCAAGCAGCTCGTTCACTCAAAGCGGCTGACCCCATGATTGCCTTTGAGTAAAGTGAATCTGCTGGGCAGAGTTGGGAATTTAGTAGAGTACATGTGCACTCCGGGCTCAGAGCTGAGGAAAGAAATGAAGAAGAGGTGGTGTAGTAGGTTAGAGAGGGTATTTTTCATCTCCACTGTAGGTTTCATAAAGCTAATGCGGCCCTTTGCATAGTCGTCTGGTTTTTATTGGATTCTACTTTGTGGGATTCTTCGTGGTGAAGAGTGTTCAAAAGCCCTCAGGTGCTGAGACTAGCAACAGGAAAACACTTGTGCGAGGCCGTCAGCTGATTGGCTGACAGGTCGAAGCATCTCTCGTTCCACCCAGTGAGACTTCAGAGAGAGAAGCTTCCTGTGCTTGAGAAGAGAGACGATTCTGCTTCCTGCACAACAGCCTCTCCATTAGTGTGTTCACAACCTGATGAGAGGATGCTAAACTAAGAAAAGATGTAAAACAGAAAGTGCTTGCGCTTTTGAAATCAAATACGTACTCTTTAACCTTAGCAATACATACTCAACAAAGGGTTTTTGCAAAGTTCACTTGATTTTCTCTCATTTGGAACATCCTACAATGTAATTCAGTATTATTTTATATATGTTGAGATATTTTATTTCGTTGTATTATTAACTTAACTGATTTATTTTAACAAATGGCATTCACTCACATAATTCTGTTATAAATTATACATTACATTATATACATTATAAGTTATTTTTAATATACAAACTTTAAAAAGTCTATTTGCCTGACTTCCTAATGTGTTTATTATACATTTTATGTAATAATAAAATAATAATAATGGATTAATTTTACTGTTATTTAAAAATGCTTTTTTTGTTATTTCTGAACAAAATTAAAGTAATGTTTGTGTGTAATTGTAATTTGTTATTATTATTACATTTTGTGTATAATGTGTTTATAATATTAATTTTAAATAATATAAATACAATTTTAATATACTGATATTATATGGATAGAAAGTAGCCATTAATGTATATATATTTTTTATAATTCAGAAATAATCATTTATTTATTGAACATTAACAACATACACATAGTATGTCGTCTTGGATGTACAGTATTCAGTAATATGTAGCATTCATATCTTGTGTACGTTATACTTGCCTATACTGATGTAAAGCAAGTATAATTAGCCGGTTATACCAATTATAATAGAAGTTATTTACATATGCAAGAGAAATCCTACAGCGGTGATTCAGCAGGTTAGAAAGAGGATGGAAAATTCTCATATCAATCTAAATTAGGACTCCTTTTGGTGCAAGAAAGCTTGATTAAACAAGTGTACTTAAGGGAAAAGTGTTGAATATGGCCCTTTTAATTAGTGTTTGCCTAAAGTAGAGCGTTTAAAGCTTCTGTGTGGTGGTTCATAGCCTGTGTGCCTCTCTCTAAGCCATCTTTACCGTCACTGCCAATTGTGTGTTGTGAGAACAGTGCCAGTACTGAATGAGTTTCTCTTCTTTTCAAGTAGGTGAAGCTGGTTCCGCTAGCTGGGCTGGTTCTGTTCTCTCTGTTGTTACTGGAAGACTGTTCTCTAGCTTGATGTTGGGCCGCTGCCGACCCGTCCTTGCCGAGCGCACTTGTTTGCTGCCTCTCTTTCCTCCCCCTCTTTCCCAATCTATTCCTCCTCCTCCTTTTGCTCTAAACACCATCAAACTCATTTATCTCTCATCCGCAACATCTGCCCCCAGTGTGTGCGCTCATGGAGGAAGCCGTTTAGTTTAGCAGGCAACCCAAATGCGATTTATTCCCAAACATCAAATGGTGAATTTTGGAAATGTTTTACAGGAAATAACAGAGCAGTGCTTTAGTGCTTAAAGACAATGCATTCACAACTCTGGAAGTGTTATGTGCTTTGGTTTGTAACAGATTCATCAATACAGTGAGTACTGGTGAGACTTAATTTTAGCCATTTGACAAGAGCTCCTTTGCAAAAACAGATAACTTATACTTACTCATAATCACTTATAATAAGTCATAATTCTCAAAAATCATGTTTTGTTATTGTGCATTCCAATTAATCTGCATCAAACTTCAGTCTGGTTATTGTGATTAGGATAAAATGCAATAAAAACACGATTTTTGAAAATGTCTTCTTTTTTTGCATATGTGTATAGTAGTAATTTAACATTTTTCTATTATATTTTTCATATTTTTAGTTAAATCAGCAAAAAAATGTGTGTGTGTGTATATATATATAATATAATATAATTTAATGTAACAGTCACTTAATGAGAAGCTGCTGAAATTTTTTTTTATTAAAAGTGTATTTATTTTATTCTTTTTTATTCTAATGTTATATTACATTATTTTATGTTTATGTATGAGATACTTCTACTTTATATCTTTATACCTTAGAACATTGCCCTTTTTTGTCTATAATATTATTAGTTAATAATGTTTTGATCCCACCTTCAGTCAGCAGAAAAGAAACTATGTTTTTCTGTTTCCATGCAATTATGTAAGCAAACATTTTGGCCCTGGACTTGGAAACCTGCAAATATCATAAAAAGTCATGGACATTAATAAAAATCTAAAAGGTCATAGAAAGGTCATGAACATTTGTGTAGGGGATGTAACAAGCTCTTTGTGAAGGAAATCGTCATAAAAAATGATTTGGAAATCCCTCACTCATGTAAGTTAATTTGTAATTTGGCTTTCATCCAAAAAACAGAAGCAGAATAATGTGTGAGTGAAAGTAAATGGAGTGAATTTTGATATAATAGTTTTTAATACAATTATTTGCGATCTGCACATTTTTCGTTTTTTACTGCTCAGCTGAATCGTGAAGGAAGTAGAGCAGCATGAATGGTGTTTCTGTACCATCAGAGTCAAGCAGCGCTGTAGTCTTACAGAAATAGATGAGCGAGCATATGTTGATATGGTGTAATACGGCCCCTGACCTCCTTCTCTTACTGTAAATGAGGTTAAAGCACAGAGAACAAATAAAAATGTGAAGTCAGACCTCATTCACCCACTCAGTGAGATGCTGGATCCCACACACCGCTGCATAATCTGTCAGGGTCTGCGGGCGTCTTGACTGAATATTGCATGCTGGGTAATTGCGGGCAGGCAATGCAAACATCTCTCTCCAGCGGCTGATGGGGAAGACCCTCAGACTGCTGGCATTTGTCATTTGAATCATGAGTTCAGTCCACTGTGTAATTTTACACAAACATTTCATAATACTGTAAAACAGCTCCTCACGTCTGAGGATAGATGTCGTTCTCAATAACGCAATCTTTTAATAGCTAGCGTGGATGGAAAACCATGACAATATGATAAGACTTCCCTTCTTGATGAGATTTTGTGATACGCCATTAGCTGAAGATATCGACCATGTTTACAGGTATTTATGCGACTATTGACAATCTTTCAATGTGAAATAGCAGTGTGTGTGTGTGTGTGTTTACATGCACAGTGTCACACTGATTATGCTTAATAAGCCAGCAACATGTAAGGTCTGAGACCTGACTCATACACTGTGCCAGCACAGATGCTTCTAGCTGCAGAAGTTTAATTTCACATTCTGTTGCTCTGTGAAATGTGTCTGTGCCGTTTAAACAAGACTGCATGGTTGCCATGTGCTAACTAAGCATTCGTGTCTGCATTTGAGTGCTTGTGTAAAGTGTGCTTCTAGCATTAAACTCTGTTTCTTCAACCTGATAGATACACCTAACTTTTTTTAAGCCCATATCACTTTGCATGTAAAGTGATATGTGTGTTTTTTTTAAATTATCATTCAGTATACTTATTTAAGATGTGTGAAATGAACTATTACATGCCGTGTTAGGGATGCACCAATATTAAAATACAGACTGATACTATTTTCACAGTATTTGCAATATGTATACAGTTTGTCTGAAATATAAATAAATTACACAAAAAGCTCAAATTAATCATATTAAATTAAGGCTATAATGGATTTAGGCATTGTAGCATTATAGTGTAAAATATGGATACCTTTTGATTTTGAGATTAATAACTGATGAAGTTTCATGGTATTTTTTTGTGGAATCAGTTAATGCATTCAATGTAAAACCATAGACTGTAAAAAAAATGGACGTAGTGTCCGTGACGTCACTCGTAGGTTTCTGAAGAGCGTTTTTGAAG
>JAUCMT010000036.1:1607596-1643010 GCA_032357475.1 Enteromius thamalakanensis
CCATCCATCCATCCATCCATCCATCCATCCATCCTTCCTTCCTTCCTTCCTTCCTTCCTTCCTTCCTTCCTTCCTTCCATCCATCCATCCATCCATCCTTCCTTCCTTCCTTCCATTGTTCCTTCTTCTCTCTTTCCTTCCTTCCTTCCTTCCTTCCTTCCTTCCTTCCATTGTTCCTTCCATTGTTCCATCCTTCCTTTATTCCATCCATCCATCCATCCATCCATCCATCCATCGTTCCATCCAGCTATCGTTCTATTGATCTATCTCTTTTTTTAATCTTCAATCTTTTAATCTCGTATCACAACTTTGTAAAGTCAACGTTCAAAGTCTGTCTTGACAAAAGCAATATACATTTGAAGGTCGCTCCTAGAGATTGTTCAGCAGTACTGCACGAGCCAGTCAAACATGGCCCCTGTATTAGCGTTCTTGAGTGGAGCGTATGTCTAACAAACCAAGCCTCCACTGTCCATCTGAGATAATATCTGAGAAGCCGTGAGCAATCGTGCCCAGTTGTCGGAGTTAAGACGTCTAATCGCCCGGGCCTCCTTTGCCGCAGTCTCTCCGGGCCTGTCAGAATCGCACCAGCCTACCTCGTCATGATGTCAGCGCTGTGAGACCCCAGGGCCGGATCGCTCTCTTCCTTGTGTCTTGGGCCCAGCTCTGCTGCAAACACAGAAATCCTGTGGGAAGGCACAAGCGTGGCGGCTGGGTCCCATTAGAGCCCCGCTCCACCCCACACCAGAGAGAGAGCAGCGCCTGCCAAGCACAGGAGCTTTTCCTCACTATCAGCTGGAGGTAGAGCGCAGCCGCTAATTGATTGCAGCTGTGCCGTTTAGCGGTTAAAACATGATTTGAGGTGTCAAAGATCAAACATGCAGAGGTTTTGTTAATAGCCCAAAGGGTGTGTGTTTGTGCATAACTGTGTGAGGGAGTTACATAATTGTGAGGAAATGAGGTTTCAGAGATTGTGTGTGTGTGTGTGAGGAAAGTATATCAGGCATTAGCAGAGTAAGTGCGGATGTCAGGTGAGTTTTGTTTTCGCATGATCCAGCGTCTTGTTTTGCAGCGAGCCAACAAAATATCGTAAATTATCAAAGCAGCTGTCAGCTTCACGGATCCACCATGTTTGCATACGTTCCTGCCCTGGGCTTCACACTGTCTTCTCTCTCTCTTTCCCTCTAAATCCTCTATGCTTCGTTTTCCCACACCGTAATCCACAATTAAGGTGGAATTTCAGACTTTGTGGCGAACTCTATTCTGCTTAGCATATTTTGAAGAACGAAGCTACTAGCTCTGCAGAAGATGCGGGTGGAAACGGTCGACCTGGGATGAATTAGTGGTGGCAGGTTTCTTGAAAGCATTGTCAACAGAATGAGCAGCTAGACCTGCTGTAGAGCTTCAGGCTGGTTGTTTTCTGCTGAGCCAGATCTGGCATTATCTGAAATGAATGTAGAACAAAATGCATGTAAAACCCCAACTATTTAGCGTCAGCACTTCATTTGACATTTGTTTTGCAGTGATTTGCATGAGTTGCCAAATGTCTCAAAGCTTTAGAATTCTTTATTTTTCTGATGGGACTTCATCAATATGATCAAATTAAGGGTTTGAATTAAATCAACCACATACACAAAAGCAAAATAAGGCAAAAAAGATTTTTTTATTGTTTTTTTTTTACGTTGTTAGTCTTTAAACAGAAAAATATACAGCCGCAAAAAAACTAAACCAAACAGCAATGCTATGTTTTGAAACATGGCTGGTGGTTTGAACTGGTCCTAAGCAACTATCTCCTGCTCAGGACCAGCACATGACCAGCTTAAACCAGCAGTCATGCTTCAAAACATATCTAATCAGCATATGGTGGATTTTACAACAGGGAAATCACACTTAAAAATGAGCTTAAATTGGTTGGTAATGCTATGAAAGATCTTTTTTTTTTGCCTATTACCAAGGACCAAGCATATTTTTGTTTAGGTAGGCTATGTTTTGAAGCATAGCTTCTGGTTTGAGTTGGTCCTAAGCTGGTCCTAAGACACTATCTCCTGCTCACGACCAGGTTAGGACCAGCACATGGCCATCTTAAACCAGCAGCCATGCTTCAAAACATCTTTTCTTTCCGCTTTTGCAAAGTAATTGTCCTTTTATAAGTAATTGTAATAATAAGGTTGTGTTCATTTGTGGAAAGTGTTTAGTTGTTGGTGTTGTGTACAGGTGACGGTTCGCTGTGCTCTTTTGTAGCGTCTCACAGAACACTTCAACAACAGCCGTGACTTGTTCAAGCTTGTTAGCTTGTCATTTAAACCTTGCGAGGCGTCCTCTCTCCTAATAAGCATCCTACCTATCAGGGAAATATGATTTCTGAGCGCGATAACACTGCGTCGCTTTTGGAGGGAAAACACACGGTATATGCATAAATATGAATGAAGGAGTGGTTTTGACTGGCTCGCCTCAGATATTTCCAGGTGAAACCATCTCTCCCGGATTGACATGCATAAACACAGTAATGCATAAATACATACGTAATATATGGAAAAACATTCCCAGATGTTTTACTTTATGTGGGCAAAGACTTTCCCTACTCTGTAATCATTGGCGGCAAAATGACACCTCATGCAAATGGCGTGAGATGTTTGCCCTCAAATATTCGCACAAAGCAGGAGAAGATGATCCTCTAATTGGTACAGCAGCCATTTGGCCGAGATCCAGTCTATAAATTACTTGCACCGCTTTTCTGAAGTAATAGAGTGTAATTGCGATTCTTTTGCTCTTATTAATAGGATGCAGATGCCGCGGTGGGTAACACAATGCCGGCGACTGCGACGGCCAGCCGCTTGGAAGTTATTTCAAAGACGAAGGCGAATGCGGACTCCCTCTGAGCAGATCTTCATTGCTCTCTTGCCGTCCCTTTCAAGCGCTCTCTTTTTCTGCCCGTATCTCTCTCCCGCGGTGACTGACAGTCTCTCTGACGCACTCCCTCCCTTTTCATCGCGCAGCAAATCAAATATGACAGCGAGGACTGTAGACATAATGGAGAATGTTAGGAGAGACCGCTACTGTACACACACAAATAGCCGCAGGCTTAATTGAACAGCGCTGGCCGTGACCCGAACTCTTCCAGAAGCCTGCAGGATGTGCTACGAGTCGTATTTCACTCTTTTATTTAGCGTCAGGTGTGCTAAAGAGAGAAACATGCGAAAAAAGCAATAATACAGACAAAAAGGAAGAGCCGTGACCAATTGCGGGCAGAGTCAGCGCTTTAAGTTTAATTAATTAAATGCTAAGCTCCGTTGCGCACGAAGCGGCGGCGAATCAGACGGCTTCTTCCTGAGGGGTGTGATTTTTGCTATGTTAGCAGCGGCTGATGGAGTTGGCTTTGAGAGCTATCTGGACGCATCGCCACGCCGCTGTCTTTTTTGAATAATGGCACTGATAATTTGAGGCACTCCAGTGAAAGAGAGGCGTTGATGCTGAGTAAATAGGCTGATTGGGGAGAGATGAAGGTCAGTCCCGCTGCAGGTGACAAAACAGTGAATCACAGCCACCCGCTCTGCTCTATCCATCATTTCGTTCCTTCCCTTTATCCTCTTTCTCTCTCCACAACACCCTGTTCCCCTCGCCTACCCCCAAGGAACTTAAAAAGAACACAAATGAATCTCGCTATGAGGTGCGTTTATTTTTTTGTCATGTGATAGTATCAGCCATTCTGCAAAGTTTTTCAACAGAACTCCTTTCCAAAGCAAGAGTTCGCCTTTAAAGTCAACAGGAAATCAGATTCTGTTTAAAAATAGTTGTGTTTAGACTTAGACTCACCCAGGAGTAGTTTTTTTTTAATCAAAAATACAGTAAAATCAGTTGTGAAATATTATTACAAATGCAAAGGGAGGGTTAGTTCATCCAAAAATGAAAATTAGTCCATGTTTTGCTCATCCTCAAGGCATCCTAGGTATACTTTCTTATATAACTTTCTTCTTTCGGATGAAATATGGATACATGCAATTTATTTCTTCTTTTGGACTGTTAAACAAAACCACCTGCTCATGTCATTATAAAGCTTGTAAGAGCATTTTTTTTATATAGAATTAAGATTGGAACTTAAAGAAAGAAAAGTGAGTAAAACATAACTACATTTTGACCCTTTTAAATTACTTTTCTATTTCATTTTATTTTAAAATGTAATTTTATTCCTGAAATGCAAAGCTGAATTATCTGCACCATAACTTCAGTCTTCAGTGTCACATGATGCTTCAGAAATAATTTTAATATGCTGTTTTGTTGCTCAAGAAATACGTATATGTTTTTTATTATTATTATTATTATTATTATTATTATTATAAATAATTATTTCTCATTATAAAAAAATTATAATAAATATTCTAATAACTTCTAGACATTTTGAGTTTAAAAGAACAACATTTATTTAGTTAACAATTAATTGAAAATGTATTTATTTTTGTATTACATCAGCATTTATAGAAATAGAAAAATAGAAATATTTTGTCAAATTAAAATTCTGCCACTTTTAATTAATCAATTTTAATACATCTCTGCTGAAAAAAAAAAAAAATATATATATATATATATATATATATATATATAGTATTTATCAGAGAAGAAACAGCAATGTCCAATTCCTAAGAAAAGCATTATTTTGATGTACTTCTCTGATTCAGTGATTCAGTAATAGTGTTTAACAGCTGGCTGAAGGGGACAATTATCAGTAAATAATGAGTTACATTTTCAGATGGAGGAATATCTTAGGATTTTTTCACTGTAAATTGTCATAATATGGATGTAAAATAGACTTGGTGTTGACTTTGAAAAGTGAGTTCATTATTGCCAGAAGTAAATACTCTCATCGCAGATCAGTTTGTTTATTTAATTGCTCTGTCCCAGCAAATGGATGAAGTTGGACTTCCTGTGCAGTGCGGTTTACATCCTCCCAGCTCAGCTTGTGCTGGAAACTGCAGTTGGCCTTAAGGAACAAGTGTGGAATGATAAAGTAAGAGCTGTAGTTGTGAATAAATTGGCATCATTAGTGTCTCACTCAAGTTCATGACATCAGAGATGTTACCCGTTATAGCCTACAGGAGAGAGTCAATCTAGACGCCTGCCGAGGGTACGGTGTTCACAGCGCACACCCACCCACACTGAGCTGCGAGACTCTCCACACACACACACACACACACGCGCGCGCTCGGTCTGAATCATTCAGATTTCTCCTCTGGCACTTTCAGCAAAGCATATGCGTGAGTGTCATTCACCTAATGTGAACTGAAACACTGGCTGGGATTTGATTCGGCGTGCTGAAAGCTCAAGCTCTCTTTAGCGGAGTGTTGGCGCGGGGCCGACCGCAGCTTTGAGGCCCGGGGTTACGGAGGAACACAGACTTATAGAGCAGCAGTTATCAATGGGCTCATAATGACTTATCCTTGGCATTAGCTGGGAAAATATGGGACTATTATACAAATATTTTTCCAAGAAATAAAATTAGAGAAGAAAGACTGTCGAGGTTGTTACTCATTAGCCGGCCCACACGGAATCTGCACCCTGCTGATTTCCTCATCGGAACGCCCGCCATTAACACGCTTTATACAATATTTGTGCTTGTTTGTTGCTACTTTCAGCTCTGTTTAACACGTTTTAGCGCTGAGGTTTCCTCCTAAAATTGGCATCGGAAAATTGTCTGTGGATTCTGTGTATTGTTATTTATCTGAAACAGTTCCTTAACGATTCCATTAACTATTCTCCTAAGAGTCATTTGGTTTGTAAATTATTGCGCGCCCAGCAAGGACGATGCTATTATAATTTTTTTTCTTCTTCTAATATTCAAGACTCTCAATTCACCTACAGCATCATATCTTTTCCTGTGGTGCTGTAGATTCAGTAGCAGATGCTGTCATTGTTGTTTTATTACAGTGTGAGTGTTAAAGCAAGAACGGTTACTGTGCATCGTGGGAAATAGTTGTTTTTTGAAAGTTTAAAAAAATAAATAAATAAATAAAAATATTTTAATATACATTATTTAATATCAGGACTAAATGGCATTGTTGTTTACACAAGAAACTCATTTAATCTTTTGTTTATTATTTATTTTATTTAGTAATTATTTACTGATGATATATGGTAGTGTACATATAAACATATATATTTTTCTGTGATAAATATATTTTTAATATATTCCATTATAATTATGTGTAAATTAAATTTTTTTATTTATTTATTGTATTATATAATGAATTTATGTATTCACTGTCATTTTTTTTACCCTGCCAGACTTATTTGTCTGAATGTTTAAGCTGCACCTAAATTTTAGTCTGTTCCTCACACATAGTTATCATACTGTATGCCTTCAGAGGATGGGATATAATGCACATGCATTTTATCATGCTTTGTTTGCCCTTTATGGATCCTGGTCACCATCAACTTTCAAGAGAGCAACTGATAAACACTATGAGTTGACAGCAACGTGATGAGCATTAAATAATTTTTGGTGACCTGTTCCTTTAAGAGCTGGAACAAGCAGAAAGCCGGTTTGTCCCTGTATTTCTGAGCATGAATGTATGTGTGTGCGCTCAACAGATATGACGGCAGTCTTGTCCCTGTACCGCAGTGAATATCTCAGTCTCTCTGCTGGTTTGATGTGGTGCAGCAGACGGCTCTTAATAATTTATTTGCGTAGCAGCACTTGAACAGTGATGCTGTCTTTCTCTTTCTCTCACACACACACACACACACACACAGGTCAGGTGTGTATCCCCGCACTTCTTTACCACAACTCAAACACACGCACAAGTTTCTTCATCATATATGTTAGTAAAAATAGATGACAGTGTCTTCTTGTAGCCTGTCAGTTTGTTATGGTTTTTCTTGTAGCGACAGCTCAAACCAGATCTATAGACACGCTCCTTTTTGTTTCTGTTTTACATAAAGCAGCCTACTGTACAGCCAATGAATATATATATATTGAATATGAATGTATTAAGACAATTATTAATATATTATGATATGAAGTAAAGATTATGATCCATGAAGATATTTTGTAAATTATTTTTTTTATTTTTGATTAGTAGTATGTATTGTTAAGAACTTTAAAAAGTGAGTTTTGGTGTTTTTTAGATTTCATATTTTGAAATAGTTGTATCTCTTTCTAATACTGTCCTGTCCTAACAATCCATACATCCATGTAGCTTATTTCTTCAGCTTTCAGATGGTAGATAAATCTCAATTTCGAAAAATGTACACTTATGGTTTACGGTTTTGCGTTCCAGGGTCACATTTATTCACTTTCATGTCTTCTCTCTACAAATGACAGGATTTGTATTATTTATTATTATATATTCATAACATTTTTATTTTGCAATATAGCTTACATTTCAGCAAAATCAACAATTATTATGTAGTATGTGTTTTATATTTTCAATTTCATTTTAATATTTTAGATTTAGGTTTTAGTGATTTTTTTTTTAATTAGAATTTGGGTTTTTATACCTCCTTATACCTTTTATTTCTATATACATTTAATTTAGTTTGAGTAACTTTAGTACTTTAACATAAACACATTATTTCAGTTTCAAAACTTTTTGGCGAATATTTATTTATTTTTTAATAAATAAATATTAAATGTATTTTTAAATAAATTATTTAATATTATCTTTATGTCAATCACTGAAAACATATATTTTTTTAAATAGCAAAAAAATATTTAATTTTATGTTTTGTTAACAGTAACAACAATGGTAGGCCATATGAATATTTAGTTAATATTTAATCTCAGTTTTATTTGTAGGATATTATAGCAATATCTGTATTCTTTAGTCTGCTAGGTTGCAAACAGCTTGCCTTTTCAGTGGTTTCAGCTGTGTACTCTTGTGTGTCAGTTTTATGTCCATCTTGTCCAGACTGACTAATCTGGCCCTTTTCTCCATGAACGTCAGGTTAACTCTGCGGTCAGAGCCATTGGCCCCTGTGCTCTAGATTTATTGTCTCTGTGATGGTAGCTGGGTTGTGGTCAGCATGTGCACGGGGGAACCACGGATGGCTTGTGCGTTATTGTAATGGACTCTTGCATGGGAGAATTTACCTGTAAATGTCACTCACCCCACTCCAGCAGATGACATCGATAAAAGCCCCAGTAAATCACGCTGGGAGGCCCCTACGCCCAATCCAGCAGTCAATATTGCAGCCTAATAAACATGCCAGGGGGCCGTAGTAGTCTGAGATGAGTGTTTTCAAACAAGCAGGACAATTCTTGCTCATCCTGATGTCATTGATGAGACTCAAACAGTTCAGTCGCTGTGTGTCAACATCAGCATGCATATTTCAACAATCAACTAGTTAGTAATATTTTAGTATTGTTTACATGGTGTTACAGTGTTTATTACTGTGTTGTATTAGTTTTTAGTCTGTTTACCTACATTAAATTTAATTTAATTTCAGTTTTAGTAATTGTTGTTTTTCATTTTAATTTGTTGTAAAAACTAAAAAAGCTTTAGTTAAAGTTAGGTTTTTCATCTTTACTATATATATAGTTCAACATTTTTAATGGCCAAAAATAGTTTTTCTTAATAATAACAACACGGATATTTTTTAGTCTGTTACTGTTTTTTTGTCCATCATTGTCAGAATTTGTAAGTAATGTAACGTTTGTCAAATTATGTGTCCTAAAACTTCTCTTATTTAATACATTTCTAGAATTATAAATATTTATATTTATATAAATACAACTTTTATTGTGTATTGTTATTTTAGTTTTATTATGATTGAATTTTTTTTTTTTTTTTTGGTTTAATACTTTTTTGTATTTTGATAAAGCTTTAATTTCTTTTTGTTTTAGTAGTTTACTTTAAGTGTTCAATTTTATTTTAATGTATTTTATTTTATTTAATGCAATTATTTTAAAGTTTCATTTTATTTACAAGAAAGGACTTTTCATTAAATACATTTTTTTAAAAAATGATGATTTGATTTGATTTGTGAAATGATTTGTTCAAAAACTAAAAAGAAAAAAATTCCATTGCTTTCATGCTAATTGCAAACTGTCCTTCCTCAAGAACTGTATCCCAGACCAGTGCTGGTTAGGAAAAGTGAGTGTAGGAAAACTGGTGACAGTGATGTAGTCTTTTTGCAGCTGTGGTTTTACTACAAACGCTCTTACCTCTCGTTCATCCAGTGGTATATTTTCAGCTCTTTCCATACAGGCAGTGTCTAGAGTTTCATTTTTTCTCCCAGGATTGGGGTTTGATTTCTCATCATATTCTGCCTTCTGTCTCTTCTTAGTCTCTCCGGATTCTTCCGTTTACGCAGCTGAGGGCAAATAAGGTGTTATTGTGCGGGGTTATGACAGCTGTGTGGAGCGTTCCTGTGTTTGATTGACACGCTCCTCGTTTTGTGTGGATTGAAGGTCTCTGTGATGCAGCACGGGTCTGCAGTACCTCCGTCCTGGCCTTCTGTGAGTGAGTGAGGGTGCGCGTGTATTTTTGTGATACGATGCTGTGAACACTGCCGGAGTACCAGAGATGCAAGAATATCCTATCCCTCAACAGCGCTTCTCATCTCTTCTAGTCGTGGTCTCTCCAAGCTCCCTCTCTCAGTCTGCCAGCCCTTTGGCACGGGCCGCTCTGTTCTGACATGGTACCATCCTGTTGGATAATAATCCTCAGATGCTACCGCAAACCCACAGAGCAGATCTTCAGCACTCTGAGGCCTGTATTACATCGCTTGTGCTGTTTACTTTATGAGCGCCTGGGCCAAACCAGCAGGAGAACATGTCCTGCTCCTCTCTCTGTAAGAGCATCAGGGATTTAGCATCCGATGGAAATCAGAAAGCGCATTAGGGCTAGTGGTGGTGTTATTTCGGTACTATTTAGTATACAATTTTGACTTAGAGTAGAAAAAAAAGTTTCTTTTTTTAAACTTAATTAGAAAAATTTTCTGATTTTATTTTTTTGTTACATATATATATATTTTTTTTATTATTATTTTTTTTTTTTTTTATTATTGAAGTTTTAGTAATTTTAGTACTTTATTTCAGTAAGCTGCCAAGGCAATTTTTTTTTAATATATCTTTCTAACTACTATTTCTTAAACTAATATTTTATTTATAGCAAATATATTGTTTAAAACGTTTTAGTTTTAATTTTAGTTAACAGTAACAGTGCTGGTGCAGTATTTGATTGATGTCGAGAATTTGTTGTTTCTTGTAGCAAATTGATAAAAATTCATTTTTATCACTGTATTATATATCTGAATATGACATTTTAATAATATGTACAGTCAAGTTAAATGACTCTCAAATCCAGCTTTTCTTGTTTTGCTTTCTCTGTTAGCTAGCATGCTAACCAGACTAGTTCAGATTTGTTCCAAATTTTAGTGCATTTCGGTAACTTCTTTTAATTATTGGTCTAATAAATATGTATCAGATGATTAGCTTCTCACTGTCTTTCACTTTCACACAATGAGCATTGCATTTTATATACAATGTCCAAAATCTTAACAGTCAGGCCACATGGTATGAAAACCCATTAAATACTAATAAAAACAGGTAATTGTGACGTTTTTATTTTCAGAATTGTAAGATTGATTGACGTTATACAAGTTCACAATTAGGACAAAAAAGTAAAATTTTTTCTTGCAACTTCAAGTTTACGTCAAAATACTGTTTATACTGATTTTGACAAATCTTGCGATGTTTTTTTGTTTATGCCATCAAAATGTAAAAAATGTAGGCTAAGTGCAGCGGTTTTGACCTTAGTCAGATTTTTCCCGTAATTGAGAGTTCGTATTTAGGAATTCTTACAATCTTGCAATTCTAAAAACAAAGTAAGAACTGCAAGATATAAATTGCTAAAAAAGTACAAAAATATGAGACTTTTAATTTTGTGGTGGAAATGGCTTTCGTAACAATGAACCTTTGTCGTTAGAACAAAATAGCTTGGCAATTACTGTGCCAAAACAGCAGGAGAACGTATCCAACATCTCTCTCCAGCTTGTAGGGTTGTCAAGGAGTCACACAGGACCAGGATTTAGCGTTCACAGGAAGTCTGACGCGATTGAGACGGCGTCAGGGTCAGCGGTGCTGTTTTGTACATGCACCCGGAGCAGGCCTGCTTACAAAACTGACACATTTTCAATCATATCGCCGATTCCCTGGAAATCACAGAAAGGCCACGTCGGAGCATTTTATAGAGTACAATGCACCAGATGGGGATTAGTTTTCCCAACATGTGAGGAAAAAAGGTCTTTTTTTAAAGAGAATGCGTGGTGTAGGGGTAATATAGTCGGCTTTGAAAAATGGACCAAATCTTCCACCGCTGTCTGCAATATACAGTGCCTTTACGGCCATGAAACAAAATCAAAATGGGCCTACATTGGGCCGTGGAGACACTGTGCTTTATGTGTAGGTGAGTGTGTGTGCGTGTGTGTGTCGGAGCGTTGCGTGTGTAGGTGTTTTCATTCAGTTGGCGGTAGAATGGCGACACTCTCCATACCTGCAGGGAATTTATTGTGCTAAATGAATTGTGGTCCGTAGAAGTTTGTAAATTGCAAGGCATCAATCTAGAGGAGATATAGAGAGAGAGGAGCGCGGCCGAGTTCAACCCGTCTGATATCAATCCTTTACCGTTAAAACCTCGCCTTTCAATTCCTCCCCATTCATCCTGCAGCAACCTCCGGTGTTTAACAGGGATCATGAAGGGCCCTTAACAAATAAAAGCTCTTTAGCGTTTGAGTGCCGCAGATAAATGCGTGAACGAGGCCGTTTATGCCGAGCAATTAGAACGCCACCCGTTATCTGTAGCGCATCACGCCCCAGACGAGCCAATCGCATTGCCCCGAATCAATAACCCGGAAAATTTGTTAATGTTAAACTACTGTTTTGTAAAAGACATGTTTAACATCAGTCAGTAAACATTCTGGAGTCTGGGAATGATTAAGGAAGGCGGAGCTACAGCGTGTAGTGCAGCACTCAAACTGCTTTCTCGTGTAATAAACATGCTTTATCTGTATTTCAAATCTCAAAATTAATAGGAGATATATGCATTGTGGTGTAAATATTTCTCATGCTGGTTACTAACAGCAAAACAACATAAAACAACAACAACAACAAAACATTTCTGATTTCACTAATTTCATTTCTTGCATATAGTGCCATTTTTCATGAATCATTATTGTTCTATCTATCTATCGTTTCTATTTGTCATTTTATTGTTCTATCTTATATTTCCGTTTATCAAGTATATGTAATTGTGTTTGAAATGTTTGCTTCATTGAAATTGTACTCATAATCTGTGTGAATTCTGGGTCATTCTGGGTGCTGATGTTTCCCTCATTACGGCCGTTAAGAGCTTTTCCACGTTTCTCCACAGCGAGCCATACTGGGAGAGGTCTGCTAATGCAAGCTCCTGCTCTGCCACTAGGCCCAAGACACTCCACCTTGGAGGGCAACAACATACCTCATCACCATGGTAATCCATCCCTTCTACCACATCTCTCAGGCCAGCCGGAGCCAATAGAAGTCACAGATCATCTGCACATACACCAGACATTTCAACAGCACTCCAGGCTCACACACACTGTCACAGATTAAGAACATTTGTATTGTACAGTATAGATGATACAGATTCAGTGATTTATAGCTTTCTCCCAAAGTTTTTTATTAACACGTGGTCACAGTAGTTTTTTCCAGTATGCTGATGTAGGTATGGTCACTAGTGCAAAATGTGTGCTGCTTTCGTGTCGTGTCAAAGATACAGTAGTTTTAAAGTGTTTTAAAAACAGTTCATCTTTGTTAAACAAATGACTTGGAAATGCAAATGTAATGTAAATACACAATAACATTTAAATATTTTGGGGTCAGTAAAAAAGAAAAGAAAAAAATATATCTATACACATATAAAATACATTATTATTTTAGTATTATTACAATTTTAAAATGTTTTTCTTTTATTATATATATATATATATATATATATATAATAAAATGTAGCATTGCTTATTAATATAAATATTGAACAGTTTTACTGCTTAATATGTTTGTGTAAAGAATATAAGTTTAAAATGATTTAATATCTTGCAAACGTAATTGTCTTTAATTTGTCTTTGCTAAATAATCCTAGAAATTTCTTTAAAAAATTTAATAACCCCAAATTTTCCATTTGATGATGTTTTCATATAGTCACAGTTAGCTGGAGTTACCTTTGTCCTTATGTCTTTATAGTACATTCTTCAATGATTCGCATGAGAATATTTGCTATCATCACCAACAAAGCATATGGATCCATTTCAGACTTAGAAACCAATCATTTCTGAGAGATGAACAGCTCAAAGCAGAGTGTTTATATACTGTAATTCAGACACAACATGAACGCTGCACTTATGGCGGCATTTATGGTTCCATTAAGAAGCTTTAAAATCATGGAACCTTTCTGTTCCTCAAGGTTCTTTATAGTAAAAAAGGTTAATCAGATTATGATTATAATGTTTTTCACACTAACACAAGTTAATGTACTGTTCACTGTTCTTTGTGGAGCCAAAAAAGCATCTTCTATTTAATCACTGTGGACCTATATTTTTATGAGTGAAATATTCTGGATCTTCTTACCCTGTCTAAAGGAGACACCAGATTTCTTTATGATAATTCTACAGAAGCTAACTTTTTTGTCCTCTCACTTTTTTCCCTACCTACTACCAGCCTAGATTTATATATATATTTCCTCATTGATGTATGTTTTGTTTTTGTTCATTTGAGGTAGAATAACATCTTCAGCTATGTCTTTCAAGGCTTTTAAAAGAACAAAAAATACCTACAACTTTTCTCTCTCTCTTTTCAGTCTAGAAATCCAGAAATGAACGCTTTTAGATTTTTCATCATGCATGTATGTTTTTTTTTTGAGGTAGAATTATATCTTCTGTGTTTTTTTTATTCAGTGAGCAACCCCAAGTGAGTATTTCGCCTTCACAAAGACATTCTAAATTGATCAAAAACAAGTATTATTGCTTCTGAGCCGCGGCATCTCAAATAAATTATGCCAGAGCAACAGAAATCCAATACGTAATAGGCTTAGTAAGACGAGCCCTATTGCTTAAAGCTCAGATAAACGATGCCCCTTTCCAGAAGTGCCCTTCATTGTGCCCCTCGCTGACTTCCAAGCTCTGAAGATGAAACAAGGCATCGTGGGAAGTTTCACGTATTCCTCTGAGACCAGGCATGCTGGAAGTTTCGTGTTTTGGAAGTCTTTGTAGCGTTCGGAAACGCGTTTGAGAAATATGCGGCGCTGATAATATGCAGGCGCCGCTTGATGGATTGGTAAGAAACGTAGGCACGGGGGCTCTGGGATTACTGTCACACTGACTAAAGAGGATTTATTTATCACATTCACAAAAAGCCTCTTCTAATAGCTCATCATGGGGTGTATTTAGAACTATTAGTACAACCACCCTTGGCTTCTGATACACTACCTGCCAGTGCGCATAACAGCAGATCTGCCTCCTCTGTCATCAGGGCTTCCTCTATTTTTATGTCTCTTTTCTCGCACAACGGCATTCCGTTCACGCTTTGACACTTTAGGTATGGCGTAAAGCCACTAAATAGATTTTCACCTTTTTATTCCTCTCTGAAAGCGTTCCAGCGAACAAAAGCACAATGCCAACACCATCACCACGCCAACATACTGGCATCAGATGCCCTCGCTGTCCATTAAAGAGTCGCATGCTTCAAAAGCCAGGAAATTATTTAAATGGACCATATTCTACTTTTGTTGCAGTTTATTTTTTTCCCTTAGAAAGCCACTTATAATGTTAGTCAAGGTTTCTTGCACCCGAAACAGTCCTAATGTAGTTTTCTTGACTATTTTCCTCCCTCACGGTGACCTTTAGAATTAAAGAGATGAGAAATGAAAATTCCAATGTTGTTCCAAAATCATATACTGCTAATTTATATTATAATATTAATCTACTTTTGTGTACAAGGCCATAAAAAAGTAGTCAATGGTTTGACTAGATATTGCAAGTCATGTTATAGCTTTGTGTGAAGACACAAAGAAACATTTACAAATTTAGTTATTTACTTTTCTCCGCTGCAGCTGTCAAATGTAATTTTCTTGCAAACTGGCACACAGTTTTTTTCTCAGGAACCAATGGGGCATGACATCAAACCTGTACCTTAACAAATACATTTTGCTAAAAAATAGGTTTGTTCCTCACTCAAAGCTTGGCTTAGGAGACTTGGAATAGAGCAAGAGGCATTTGGGCTTCTTTCGTTCTATCTTTCTCTTTCTAGTCTGCCACTTCAGTCTATTGTTTTAAATGTAAATGACCTCAGTTATGATTTCATAACTCCTGAGGCATATTTAAAACCTGTTTATCTGAATGTGTCAGGTTGTTGAATACTAAATAGATTTTAGGGGGTCTGTAAAAAAAAAGAAAAGAAGCTCACCAATGCTGCGTTTATTTGATCTAAAATACAGTAAAACATTAAAATATTATTGCAATTTGAAATGACTGTTTTCTATTGGAACGTATTTTAAAATATAATTTATTTCCGTGATGGAAAGCCTGAAAGTCTTCAGTGTCACACAATCCTTTAGAAATCATTCTAATATGCATATGTAATCAAATAAAGAATAATTTCGTTTAAGTTTAAGTGAGGGTGTACTGTATAACTGAAGCAGTGGCTGTCTGTGTGGTGTGCTTATGTGTCTCAGGTTGATGAGTCTGCTGGTGAATTCCAGCAGGGTTATTTAGTTTAAGTGCTGTTTGATCCAGGAACGCTGGGCAGACTGAAATTGAGATAAATGGCTGTGTGGAGAGGGACGGCCACCTCTCTTCCCAGCATGGGGCCTTTGTGGGGCCGCAGCAGGGCCAAGGGTCTGCCGCACACCTGTCTCTCCTCGTTACTGAGTCCAGCGCTCACAGAGATACCAGCTCTCCTCCATCAAGGCTTATTGGGACCTTTGGCCTCATAAACAGCAAGACATGCACAGCGATTGAGTCGTGCACATCCATTACATGTACATACACGCACACATTATATATTCTATTCAGCACTGTTTCTCCTCCAACACCTGATTGGATCTAACTCGGATTGGATTCGACTGAACAGTTGGAACAGAGCATGGGAATAGCTCTGTTAAAACGTCAGATAGAGTTAAAGGTTGTGAATGCCAAAGATTCAGATGCACTGGCTCGGTTGTGAAGTCCTCTAATCATCTGAAGCAACTCTTCCATTGCCAGAAGGGATTCCCTAGTTTTGGAGTTTTGTGTTCTTAAAGTCGACATGAAATGTACTCGCAACTTAATGTGATGGATTTTAGAGTAATACATTGCTTCTGTTTTGCAGTAGATGATGATTTTGAGCCTTTATCTGCTAGTGTTTAGAGATGTTGAATGGAACGATGAGGCTGAAGGTCAAGATCCTCTCAACATGTCTCAATGGTAGTGTTGCTTTTTAAGATGTATTATTTGCTGACTGCTGCAGCCATTAAATGTTTCATTAAAGTTTTAACTACTGACAAGATTTTAGAAAGGCTGCATTAATAAATGACTATTTAGCAATTGGCTATCATATTTTTCTCTACCTGTTCAGTCTTGGTTCACATCAAAATGATAATGACATATTAAGTTATGTAACAGACAAAAAAAAAAACACAGTCACAGTCATTCTACGAAGAACTTATTTGGTTCCTTACATTTTTCTTAGTCTGAGAACATTTTAATAATCTTTTGTGCAATAGAAGGGTTTTTATAAATGTTAAATGTTCTCCATGGAATCATGGATGCCAATTTTTTTTTTAAGGATAGGATAGTTTTTTGACTTCATGTTGACTGTAAACCCCGTTGAATGCAGAAAATCGTAGTTTTGAGGTTGTCTGTATGCTAGTATACTTTTGTGAATTGTGTGAGATTCCTAAACAGATGGCTGTTCTAATGCATCTGACATTAAATTAATTGCTCAGAGCTTTTTCTTCAAGTAATGCTTTTTAACATTCTCAAATAATCCTCTGTCCCATAATGTTTTTTTTTTTTTTTGATCCATATGTCACGTATTAGCTTTGTGCTGACATTGAAATACGAACATTATTTTGCGTTTGACGGATGTAAGGATGAAGTTACTAATAGACAGAAACTACCTGAAGCAACTCAATATAACAGCTAAAACGGTCAGGTAGAAATACATTTTCAGCTGTATTTTAAGGCACAATTAAAGCTAGTGCATCTGAATGAGGCTCCATTAAGAGTCCCCATGCACAGATTTTTAATGGCTTGCTGGCTGTGATACAGAATTTGCTAATAAGTGAGGTAAATGAGGCTGTTTATCAAAAAAAAAAAGTTGCATCTAATATGACACTCAAGTTTTGATTGCTCAAGTCAACAAAAAAAATATCATGGTCTGATAAAGCTGTAGCTGTTTACAAAGTGACATTTGATGGATGAAGTAGGTCAGACTGGCGTCCTGTGCATTATCCTTTGTTTGTTTGCAGGAAATTAGTTTGCTGTGTCATGTTTGGGTCATCAACATATAAAAACAAATACGAAAATTCATTTAGAAATGGTATAGCTGATAGAATTAGCATTTTCTGAAAAGAACGCGAGCCTTTTAATGGAGTGTGTTAGTGGTTGCCAGGTCTTTTTAAATGGTTTTATATTTTTTTCCCCAATATTCATACCATTTTATTGATTTTAAAGTAAAATATTACTGTAAGTCTTAATAATCAATATTTGAAATATAATTCAAATATCACTAACAATTTCTAATAAGCAGAGGATTCTATAAGAATTTGTTTTGTTGTCATATTTGGGTCATCAACATTAATAAAAATGCATATAGCCAAATGGAAAATTACTATGCATTGTTTAACTAATGAGATTTATAGATTTTCTTGGGGAAAAAAAAATTTAAGTTAAATTGAGCAGTGCACAAAATTAGTGTGCTTGTGGTTTCAGCACTTTTTTTTTTCATGTGTTCCTAGATAATTCATATTAATATGTAAAGTATACAGCTTTTTCCCATTTAATTGATTTGAAATGACATTTTTAAGTCTCAATAACCACTATTTGAAGTATTAAGCTAGTCTTGAGCAGGATCTTACAGGAAATGGGTGTTGGACAATTTGAGAGGTAAAAAAAACGTGCATTTATAAAAGTGTGTTAGTGGTTGCCAGGTGTTTTGAGTAGTTTAGGCACTTTTGTTTTTAACATTCATTCTCAGATATGACTCAGGTTCCACTTTTAGGCTGTATACCGTTTTTTTCAGGTTTTATTTAATTTTAAGCACTGTGATTACCACTAATAATGTTTTATAAGTTCCCGTCTTTAACAGTAGATCCTGCTGTTGCCCTGATTTCCTCAGCTTTTAAAGTTAAACTCTAATTCCTATAGAAAAAAAATAAGATAATAAAATAAAATAGATATAATAGATAATAAAAATTCTCTATCGTTTTAGAGCTTGGTTTCAATCCTGACCAGAGGCAGAAAGTTCCTGTTGTATGGGGCATAAATGAAGCGATCCATTAGAGAGAGGGAGAGAGAGAAAGTCCTGTGGAGCGCTGGTTAATATAATGTGTGGCAGGTGGCCTGCTTTGCCTGAGGAAGATCTGTAGGCCATGACAGCTCAGAAAAGGCATAAATCCTCCTCCTCTCTCTTATCTCCAGCCACATTTAGTTGCCATGGGGATTTTATTTATGCAGCTGGAAACTTCCATACTTCAGGTGAGATGCAAACATTTCAGCTGCTGCCTTTCTGTCAGCCCTCGCTCCGGCTGCATTTCATGCTTAAATACATGACAGAGGGACTTCTGTACCTGCCTTCGAGGTCTGAGGACCTGTCTGTTGTAACCGAGGGGAAGTAAAAGTACCCGCTTATTGTGCCTAAAGGAGGATATAACAGCGGTCACTCTAAGTATTTGTGTGATGATGCTGTCCAGAGCAATTTGTGAGGTGTTTTATAGCGCAAACGCACTAAAGATTGAGGGACTTGAAGGACTAGACAAGGAGAACGTAGGATTAGAATTAACCCTGTGTACTTCTTTATAACATATCCTCACTTTAATTGAGAACTATTTATCAGTGCTTAATAAAAGAGCACTCAATAAAATATCACTATTTATCAGTCTATTGAATATAATTGGTGCTTGTTCATCTGTGTGCGGTTGCTAATATCTCATTTATTTGCTTTTATTTGACTTTTTTGTTTTTATTGTTACCTATAAACAAATATAGCATTGCTATATCGAATTATACAGTCTTATAGAATCACTAAATAAATTGTTTAAATTAATTAGATATAGTCAGACTGTATTTATTTATTTATTGGTTAGCATTTTTTATTGTCCCAAAAAAAAATGCAAATAATAAAAAATATTTTTTTTTCATGATTTGCTATTTCTATGTTTGCCAGTCAAAAACATGTCTGTTCGACAATAATAAGGTTGAATAAACAAATAAAGGATCTCTTCATTAAGTTTAATATGCAGTAACAGTGATTGATAACATCAGAGCCCAATAAATTGATTGCTAAAATGTCGTGCTTCCCAGTATAATTCCCCACCAAATGTTTTTTTTTACTCATAACTACATCACATTATGAAAGTTAAATGCGTTTTCCATTTCATGTTGACATTTTGAGGAATAATGTGTATAAACAGTGCTGTTTTTCTCCCAGGTGTGCATGTGTTCGGAGTCTAGAATTCAAGCTCGCTCTGCATTTGGACAGATCATGCTGTTTAGGCTTGATTTTGCGGCATATGAATGTTGCCGCTGTGCTGTTAACCACGCTGAAGGCCATATGAGTATTTCACAGGCTGCTTTATAAGCCTCCCAGCTGTGTACCGGACTCGGTCACTTAACCCCTGTCTGAGGAGGCAGCGTTAGCATTAGCCAAATGGACACGGCACAATAACAGCGTGGTGCTAACAGCGCACTCTTGTGCTGGTCTAACGTGCTAATGGGCTTGAATATGGATCACATTAGCTGGAAATGTCAGCAACTTTAAGACAGGTTGTTAAGTACGTTTATATTGATTTGTGATGGCTGTATTTATTACATTAGCCAGTTACGATAGAGTTTAGGTCACTCCTTCAGTGAAGTTTGGTAAAACGTTTTTATTTGGGGCTTTTATTTATTGGTATATAAGAAAAGTGATGAGAAATTCTGGGTGTAAGTAGGGGGAGGCTCGTTCTTGTTATGCTGTACTTCCTAAAATGTAACAAATGGCTATGCTTATGTATTTTTGTGAAAGTGTATATAAACACGAATACAGAAATATACAAATTGATCAAGTGTAACTTAATTGTTTAAAACAATAACAAATGGAAAACAGGATGAGAAATAGGATATAACATGTTGTTTTTTGTCATTTTCCACTCAAAGACCTACACTTCCCAACAAAATGCTGCTTGTTTTAAACTCTTTGTTAGCAGAAACATTAGATTAAGTGATCTTAGAAGATTAAAGATTCAGATTTGCTGTGTTTTTCAATAAATTAATAGATATTGGGGTTAGGAGAATGATTTCAGTTAACAGCTTTTATTTTTTGTGTTTTAAAGCTCCACATTTATAAATGCATAATTTAAATCAGTGTTCTGATATGGAATATTTATTATTATATTACTATATAGGGATTCATGACAATATTGCCATCATACTTAATTGAATTTGAATCACCCACATGCACATAATCATGGAACTGTGTTAAATAAACTATAATATTTTAGGAACGATGAAGTGCGTAGTAGGAATAATTTGGCAGTGATATCAGGAAATCACATGGATTGGATTCAGATTGTCTGAGATGTGGCTTAACGATAAGTGTATTTGGGTTGTTTTTTTCTTTTATTAACCTTTTTTTAAGCGAAGACGTTGAGGGCAGGTGGTGTTGAAATGATGTGCACTTGTTCAGAGCGATACGGTTTGAACATTGCATGAGCGTACTTGCAGTATATATTACTTTGTTGCGAGTTTTTCTGTTTGATGTTATTTTTTTCTCTTTTTCTGACCTACTTTTCTTTTTTCACCCCGATTCTCCTTTTTTTTTAAAGGTGCCTAGCATTCAATTATTTAACTGCTTTCTTTTTCATTTTTTCATCTACCTGTTTCTTTGTCTCTGCGCATGTGTAAATAATGAATGTTATAGATTTCCAAGAGAGAAGAGGAAGGTGGTAGAGGAGTACAGGGGAGGTGCAGGAGGTGGACGGAGCGTTGCTTGTTTTCGTTCTGGGTATTTGAACAGTAGGACTTTGCTGAGGAACCTTGACCTTGTCTGCACTCTGTCTACCTGGCTCTCCGCTATCTCCTTGGGATCCAGGTGACATGTTTTTGAAGTGCAGGTTGGCCACTAATGCAGATGTTGCGTGGAAAATGGAAAAGGGCTTTGCTCCCACCCATGCCCTTCGTATGCAACACTCACTGTCTCTGTATCACGGTCCAGTGACACAGGCGTTAAAGATGACAGAATTTTTCAAGTCTTGAAGAAGGGAGGCCCAGTGTGAGATTTGCGAATTTGAATACACACACTCTTTGCTTGTTGTTATGTTAGATTTATAAGCCATTTTCGCCGTTTTATTTCTTAAATCCTGCATATCAAAGCACAGCATTGCATAAAGCGATGCATTCATTAAAATAGAAGTGCGTGTTTGAAATTGCCCTCTCTTTTTGTTACGCTCTGCAAATTTGGTCAGTATATACTGTGTTGCTGCAACACAAATTCTAGTCGTTTTTTTCTTTTTTGGTTTGCCTTCAGATTTCTGTGAAGCAGAAATCAATTGGTTCCACCATGCATATTTGGGAGTTGGAACAGAGAGCGTGTGGTAAGGTAGAAACGCGCCTCATCTGAGACAGAAACACTTATCAGGACGAGCAGAGTCTCAGGACCTGCTGTGCTCAAACCTCCTTCCTGAGCCAGATTTCTGCGGCAAACACGGCAAAATACTCAACAAGGATTTCATCTCTTTGCTTTTTATTCTTGCTCAGTGAACTTAGCAAGGGCTGTAAACACAAAGCAACCCGGTGCATGTTTAGCCTGACAGGAGCTGCTTTTGTGTGCTCGATATGTGATTGTACCTGAACTGATTTTGTGGCCTTTGGACTTGTCAAGGCAGGGAATTCACTGTACTGCGGTTTAGCTGAATTGCATTGTTTTGCTTTGCTGAAACGAACAACTTAAACCAATCTGGGGTGGTTAGTTAGACTCCCAGTTAGTCAGGCCCATTTGTTTTGATTTTAGTCACTTGTTAGTTGGTCAGATTAGCTTGTCGACTAAACCAACTGGTTTGAGATGTTTTAAGAAGGGTGCACATACTTAAACGCATAAATGTAATTGTGACGGGAGCACGAAGTAGCAATATTAAGTATTTAGCATAGGTATGACACAGCTTAAATTTGGTCCAAACATTAAATGTGTAAAACTTGTTATGTGGTTTTCTTTTCATATGAAGAAGGTAATAATATCGTTTGGAGTAGCTTTTAGCATTGTATAACACGGTTATCATTTCAGCTTAGCATACACCATTTGGTCATAATTTTGGTTTAAAACAGTAATTGTGTAGTCTTGTGTGATGTTTTTTTCTTATGCAGGACAAGATATATCGTTTATACAGTAGATGTAACCTTTAGCATCATCCAGCATGCTTAGCCTTTTAGCTTAGCATTTTCCATAAACCTCCACACACACCATATATTGTTGCAGTCGCCTGTTTATTGGCTATAAGTTCCACAAGACTGATTTTCCCCTCCCGCTTAGCTGTCTCGAGAAACACACAAAATTAATTTCTCCCCATCCAAACACGAAGGAGGCCCGGAGAACTTTTAATTTAATGTTTTATTTTTCATTCGTTAGAAAAATTAAGATCAAAGTCAAATTAAGTTCATCCAGGTCCATGTAATCTGTAATTTGGGAGCCTGGAGCAACAACACTCTTTGAGTGTGGCGTTGCAGCCGTCTTTAGATGTGGACGGCGGTAATTACCCAGCTGTTGCTGAGCTATGATTGACATGTGTATTTGGCACAGACCATGTGCACTATTCATGAGCCGCATACCAGCGATAATTAATTGATTCATATGCCTGTAAGCTTTTTCTAAAATATTAACAGGATAAGATTAAAAAGGCATGGAGTCGTCAGAGCGGGGCGGTTCTGACCGTGGCATTGGCTGTGAGTCTATTACCTGGAGGAACGCTCAGTTTGTCTGTTGTTTCGCGAGATAAAGTAACTCCTGCTGCTGCACGGATGCTTAGCTGCATGTAAAAATTAAAAGTACTTTAGGAGCCAAAAGCTTCGTTTTAGACGTTGCACCAAGGGTTGTTCAGCATCTATCAGATATAGGTATTTATTATCACTGCTATAGAGTGACTTCTTTAATGTTATTAGGAGTAAAATCATTGCATAGAGTCTGCTGTTACATTCTCCATTTTTTTTTTGTTTCATCAACAGAAATTATTTCTAATTTGGTATACATGTTTTACCTTTTATTAAGCTTATATTGACTTTATGTAACAGTGGGTCATAAGTCTAGTACCATGAGTATGGAAATGGATGCCATGCACAGTAGCAGGACCATCTGTTCTCTGTCTGGTTTTTCTATAGGTCCACTTCACACATTAAATCCATATAGGTATTGCTTATTACAGCGTGTTCTCCAAATGTCTGTGAATTAGCCCCAGATCACACTCTCTTTACACACACACACTCTCTCAGCAGCCAGTTCCTCCCATCTATCAGATGGAATCAGGGTGAGAGAGCTGTGTGAAGCTGGCAGCTCCTGACAGGTAGTCACCTTGCAGGTCTCGCTGCTTGTGTCATGAATAAACATGGCTGCTAGTGGCGTACTGCTTGGAAAAGCACGCTGGCTCGGGTAATGGCCTCTCAAGCCGCGAGAGCGAGAGCCGCCGCTCCACTGCTATTACGGGCCATGCCAAAGAGCCCCGACTTAGAAACATCCACGCCGGCGATGTTTATTAAACCTAGCCAGCTCGCAGACACACGCAAATACACAAACAAACACATCGACTGCGGCCTGAGGTGGAGGCTCTGTGTTTTCTGCCTGTCGCCAAACTGTTGCGCCCTCTTTACCGTGCATGAAAGAGCAAACAGCGGTTCTAGGGCTGTTATTAGATTAGCATATGACATGCACTAGAAGAACACTGGACGTATAGAGTTTAGGTGGAGTGGATGACGCATTTAATTTGCTGCAAACAGACACGACGGATAGATGTATAGTCAGTTCAATAAGCTGTACTGTCTGAAAGGGGAAGTGTGCCATTTTTTTGTGTTTAAAAATACTCTAATCTTAGGTTAATATGGTGATTCAGCATTTGTATGTTTGTGGTGCTTTCAAAATATGAATCTGTTTATTTGAACAACCCTACGTACTGTAGCTACATTAAGTTTTGCAAATAGACATCGACTACATTGTTTTTTTGAGTTTTAGACAGGTTTATCCGTTTTATTATAGTCGTTATTTTAGCATTTCTGTTTGGTGACTACAGTATAGCGGTGCAGAAATGTTACACCTTTCAAGACATAATGCAACAGAAATAAAGAAAAAAATTATTAAAAAAGAAAAAATTTACAGCCAAAAATGACCAAAACGATGGTCCAAAATGATAGGATGCCATTTTACCAGAAGATCAAGTTATGATATTTTAATTAATAATAAAATTACAAGGTCAAAAAAGTGCTCACAGCAGATATGTAGTGGTTTTAGTTGATTAAATATCCTAAGATTGTATTCAGCGAGCTAAGAGGTTAGTTTGTGTCTGTTAGTGAACACAATAATTCGGCATGTAGGCTATGGATTGGTAAAATGAATGAAATTTCTATATATTTTTTCGTTTAAAATGAAACACATTACAAAACTAGCTTTGTATTGTACAATTACAATAAATATTTTTAAATTTAATTTATAGAACTTTTAGAAAATATATAAAAACATAAAAAAGCAAAACATGCTTTAAGTGCATTTTCATTTATTTTTGAAGTAGAGTAACTTGCCAAATGTTTTTGTTTTTTAAGTGGTGCATCGCCATTACAACTTCCCAACTAATAATAATTGAACACATTATTAGTTCGGATGGATCTCTTCAAATCATCCCTCCCTAACATTCTGTCTTGCTTTTATTTGTTGGCGAAAAGAAAAATAGATTTTTTTCATAGTTGTTGTCATTCAGAACTTTTTTTTATTTAGTTATCATCTCGTTTTCATCTGTAAAAAACTGTGTGTCAACTTTAAGGTTCAAGTTTGTTTAATATGTCCCTTTTCTTCTTTTTCTAACAATAAATTTGTGGAAAGGTGTATTTTTGTGACCTGTATATTGACAAGTTGCAGTCCACTCTGACGTTACAGCACACATTACTTTAGATTTCTTGAGAGGGTTTAATAAAACATTGCAATACGTATTATTTATTTAATTCATTTGTAGTTTACTTGGCTTTACTCATTTCAAAAAGATTAGATTTTAAGCACATATATTTTTAAGGGTGTTTTTTTTCTCCTGAGGTCTCTGTGGGTAGGTTTTGGATGCCAGAAACTGCGTTTAAATTCTTTTACCAAACAGTAAAAAGTAATATACAGGAGAAGCTTTAAGAATATGCAAAATATTGTTGCTGCAATTTCTGCCGTAGAGTAGAAAAAGTAAATTATCCCCACCCTGACAGCATGAATTGATGTATATGAGATGTTGAATGCAGTCAGCTATGTCAAAATATTATTTTTCATGCACTGGCTGTTTGCTTTTGCTTTTGCGTTCGCGTGACTGTTTGGGGTGATGTAATTATCTGTCAATCTCAGTCAGTAAATCACTATGTAAACAGAAGAAGTGGGGGCCGGAATGAGACAGAGGTTTGGCAAATCAGCTTTGGAATGAGGTGGACGCAGTGGGTCAGTCGTTTTTTATTCTCTAAATGAAAAGCTACTAAATATTGCATAAGCACGACGGCACTTGCTTCTAAATAAAAGCAGAAGTCGCCTGTTTATGTCTTTTTAAGTGTCTCAGGAGCAATATTCTTGAATTAAAAAGAGTTAAGCACCATTCGCAAAGTTTATCCGACAAGCTAAAGTATTTTTTAACTAATCATCCGCCCGATTCTGTCCCGAGGCTACGCAAACCAATCTAACGCTCTCGATTCTGAGTGAGGACATTACCCAGCATTCTCGGAGGCCTACAGTAGAGGTGCTCTGAGCTCTAATTAAAAGTTAGAAATCGTCTCATTATGATGATGAAAGTGCAGAAGCAACTTTGGAGAAGTCCAAATGTGTCATCGTTGTGAGGTGGGTCGAAATCAAACCACTTATTTTTCCCCAGCAAATGAGTTACCTTGTCAGGCTGTTCACAGACTCCCTAATGGCCGTATCCATTAGTGCGGCCTATCAGCGCAGATACGTGGATTAATCTTGCTTTCATTTGGGATGGAACATCATATGGACTGAAAAAAAGGTAGACTTCAGAAAAAATGGAGATTAATCAGCCAGCGTCCGGGCGATATCAGTCACATGGCGCTCGGCCACATGGGCGGCTTCGAGGAACACCGCCAGTAATGCTGGGATATTTTCGTTTTAAAGTTCTTTTAACGATTTATTATAAAAGAAAACATGAAATGGCCTTCCAGACGTAACTTGCACAATAACAAAAAAGTGAAAGAATCGTGTTATTAATTCTCTAATGATTTGATTCACTGTTTAAACCTGGCAAATTAAAACACTGGTCTCATAGATTTACATTGAACACCCCTCCCCCGAAAACATAATAATCCAGTTGTGATGAAAGATGCTGAAAACAAGTCGTTTGTAGTTTAAACCTAGCAAATGATCAAAGGTCTTATAGTAAATAGTGGCAATGATTAAAAAATGTAACAGTGGCAAGTTCTGCACAAGAATCATTTTGAAAACATAAAATTCAAATTACGTTAAAAAAACATGGTGGCTGCTTAATTGAACAGAATGGAAATAGAAATTAAATATAAACATACTATAAATATATTTACATACACACATATATTATATATTGCACTATATAACATGAATAGAAAAACTGTCAAACATATTCAAACAAAATAAATGCGTATAATAAAAATACACAACAAAATTACTAAAACGTATGTTCAGTCATTTACGAATCTCAGATTGAACGTATGTGGTGAAAGTGAAAGGCAGGAGCAGAATCTATAGGAAAGATGACTCTGTGAGAGCATTTTTCAAATTGCTTTGTGTCCTGACTGAACCCTGTGATTGTAGAATAGTCTCAGATATGGCTGTTTATATTGGCCCTTCGTCCTCTGCCGCATTCTCTGTCTAGCACTTTCTCACCATCTTTGAAAATTTCAGGCAATTTTCTTTACATTGTGATCTCTACCTTTCACATCTCTCTGTCCATTATGCCTATCTTTTATCTTATTTCAATGAAACAGTAGTATTTGGTTCAGGGTTGGAAACTTTACAGGGGGATATCAGCGAAAAGTTATGTAAAGGAAGACCGTATTATGACTTTTTCATTTATCACAGCTGCAGTCGTGCCAGGTATGGAAAGAAAGAAAGCTGTTCAAATGAGTCAACATTAACTTGTTCAGAAATGTCATTTCAAATCATAATAATATAAAATTAGATAATGATATTGATCATTTATTTTTCTCTGCCGATACTGGTGTTTCGCTCATCAGTGTCTCAAAATAAATCTTGGCCTTGAGCTTAAAGACTGACATCTGTCTGCTCAATTGATCCAGGGAGTTCATTTCTGTCAGTGGTGCACCATTTGGATTGTTTGTTGCTGTTTCTTTTCCTGACAGGTCTAAATATAGAAATCATATTCTCAGCAGGGGCTAATTTGAGTTCTTAATCGTGTTCAGACCCAGTGGATTTGGCGTTTCAGCAGGCCACCTGTCTAACACATTAGAAGGGTGGTTTTTTTTTCTGGGCAGATGGAGGGAGGAAGTCTGTCCTTGTCTTAAATATTCCATCAAGCGGTGTGGGCCGTCTCAGGCCTGCCAGAACATCGCTGCTCTCCCAGATTCTTCAAACTAGCTCCAGCTGTAAAGATGTCCAGGTGAAAATGTCTGTTTATGTGAAACTAAGACAACATTTTGGCCACGTCCGTGTTTTGGGAGTGACATCTGCGTTTAAATGCAAAAGTGAATCTCTTAATTTATCATTTTGTCTCTCTTGAAATTGTGACGGTAGACATACTGACAAATTTTTGGGTGTAAACAAAAAGCAAGTGTTTGTGATTGACCATTATTTTGTCAAAGCCGATGTGTGGGCATGATATTTGGCTTTTTTTTTTATATATATATATATATATATATCTATATATATCTGTCGTGTCTTCCTTGTGATTTATAAAGAAGAGACAGGGCTACTGAGTACTGAACAAACAAACTTGCGTCTTTATTTCTATCTATTCAGGTTTCTAAATAACAATGTGGCTTTATATTGGCCATAGACATATAGACATCAGCCATCAAAAATCCATATCTGTAAAAGATAGTTTGAACTCGTGGTGCTTGACAAAAAAAAAAAAAAAAAAGTGTTTCGAATAGTTTCATCAACACCGATATATCGGCTGGTATCAACATTGGCCTTTAAGTTTTTTGTTTGGCTGATGTGTTATAAGCTTTTATTTTGACAGTATTGAGAATGCCTTAGTGGCTTCATATCGGCCATCTAAGGTGCGGTCATCACCTATCAAAAATCCATATTGATCAGGCACTAGCTTTAAAATTGGGACGGTTGGCATACCGATAAATTGAGTTTTGACATCTTATGGATGTAAAGAAAAATAACTACTGAGTATTTTGATTAGTGGTCAACCGTTATTTCAACAAAGCTGACATAATATATGATATTTGACAATTTTTCGATATCGGCATTGGTGAATACGTTTTCTGTTTGGTGGCCACATCGTAAGCAGGACTTTTATTTTGACAGTGTTGAGAATATCAACAGGTAAGTGTCTTTATATTCTAAATATAGGATATTGGCACCCGCCATCAAAAATCCATATCAGTCAAAGATAGATTTGAAATCGTGGCGGTTGACATACCAATAAACATAAAGAGTTTTTGACATCTAATAGGTGTAAAGAAAAAAATGGGGGGGGGGTACCTGATGTTAATTCAGATGAAAGTAATATTAGCAATTTCTTACAAGTAGTCAACTGATTAAATTAAGAGACAGAATGTTTTGTTAATAAACAACCATATTTAGTTTATAATACCCCCTAAAATGAGAATGAGCTGCCAACAGAGCATCTGTCCGTCGTCTTGTGATCTTCTGTTTTCTTAATCACTCGTGCTGCTCTTTAAAAATCCAATTGCTTAATTACTCTGCTGCGTATCAGATTAGAATTTGTCGTTTGGGGCTCATAAAGTCCCTTCCTTCCAATGAAGGCCCAGAGACTAATGAGCATCATGAGAAAGAGATAGAAAGAAGTTGAGGAAGAGCCTCACCAAGTGTTGGGGTCTGTGAGACCTCAGATTGGGTGACAGATGGGAAATCATGGTGGAAAATGCAAGCTAGCTCCACTTCAGCACAGAGGCTTCATGTGTATGCGCACACACACCGCACCTGAATTAGTGCTATGTGTCGCATTTCATGCTCTGAATTATTATGGTCATGCTAATATTATATTTAGCTAATGTTTTTATATAGTTTATCCTCAGTATTTTGCAATGAGAAAATATGACATTGCGAACAAATCAATTTACTTATAAGCTATTTTAGCAAAAAAAAAAAAAAAAAAAAATATATATATATATATATATATATATATATTTTTAGAAAGATATCAAAGCCTGCAATTAAATTGTAGTGTTATATAAAGATTATGTATATACTTTTATGGTTTATAATACTATTTTGAACCTTTATATTTATATTTACATTTTAATTTTAATTCTAATCTACTACTATTAATAATAATAATAATAGTAGCTGTTACAATTTTATATTATGCATATGTATTGTATATTAGAAATTGGCAATTAGTATTTGTTTTTGTACTTTCAGTTTTTTTTTTGTTATTTAATATTATTATTCAATGTATTTTTGTTATTATAGTTATTTAAAAAACAATTATAATTAAATTAATTAATTAAATTAATAATTAATTTTTAGCAGAATTAGCTTTTTAAACAGTTTACCAAGATACCACAGTCTGTAATTGAAGTTCGTATTATTCTATTATTATTTAAATATGGTTATAGTTTTGGTTTCAGTCCTGTCATTTACACTTTTAAATATTTTGATCTAGTTTTAATTACATTTTTTTTTTTTTAGCTCTGCTTCAACACTGATTTTGATCTCAAACATGTGAGCTGCTGTTCAGGTTCATTTTAGATCTACTAATGTATGTCCCATTTGCTTCTCTTTTTATTTCTCCTCAGAAGCGCATCTGAGATGGCATTCACACTTACATGACACATGACTGAGAACTCCATTAAGTCTCCTGAGCTATGAAAGATCAACCTCGGAGCAATACAAATGTCCTCTGGCTTTTTCTGTCCCAGTAAATCAATCAGAATTTGGCTTTTGTCATCTGTATTTCCATCCGTAATGCTAGTGTCATTTTTCAGCGCTGTGGAAAAATGGATAAATATTATATGTCTGTATTCTGAAACATTTATTTTCCTTCCTAAACTATTTCTACGCTCACTGAAACAGCCATTACAGTAGATCTTATTGCTCTCCTTTACCTTGAAGTGTCCTGTGACGTCCTGTCACCCTGATATGGACCTGATGTGAAAAGCAATAACGCCACATTCCCGTGGATAAGAGCTTTCCATAGCCGGCAATATCCTTTATAGTGGCTCTATGATAATAATATGGCTGATATTGTAGAGGCACTGGAAGTGCTGGCAGTGTGTTAACAATATGAATTCTGATTAGAGCTCAGATAACGGCCGTCCCCATTCCGGCTCCTTTATCATTCGCAAAGCAGATTGTGCACTGTCTCAGCGAGTGTTTTATTAGCACATTATACAAATTGCACATGCAACAAACACCATAAATAACAGCAAACACAGGTAAACAAACACACTGCGGAGGTGTGCACGTTAGCCGGATAAATAAAGAACAATGCATGAAGACAATAAATTGAAAGGTATTTACCCGTGCAAAATTCACTCTGTCAGCAGAACGTTCTAGCATCAAATGGTTCTTCTACACAAATACCTGCACTGTAACTTTAGGAAGGAGATGTGCTACAGGTGTACTGTATATGAGGAGTCAGAAAGGGTCTGTGCAATGTTGTAGAAAAATGCAAATAATATCTGGGAAAAAAATTATATTTGATACAGAATTTTATTTTTTACATTTTACTGTTTTTGTAAAGTACATTTTTTTTTAATTATTATTTTTTATTTTTTAAACTTTATATTAGCTTTACCATTTACATTAACCCTGGTTAGCATTTATTTTTCTTTATTTTATTTTATTTAGTTTTTGGTTTGTCCTTTAGAAGATCGTTTAAATAGATTTTTTTTCTTTTACTGTATTTGTGAAATAAACAAAATTGGGTTTACAGTTATTATATATAATTAACATTTTTATTATGATATATAATACATGAAATATATTAAATTGTATAATTTTTTTTTTATTTGTAGTTATTAAATTATTATTGTTATTACATTTTCTGTAAACAGTTAAAACTGGTTTTGCAAATAAACATAAATTATTTAATAATAATAATAATAATGATAATAATGTAACATTTAGAGATGATAGGCAAAAGTATATTATAATATATTAGTAAAGTATATTATGAAATAAACATAGTCTGTTTGTGTATTTTCATGCACTCTTAAAAATAAAGGTTGTTCCATGAAGATCCTTCAGCATCCATGAAATCTTTCCATTTCGTTCCATTTTCCCAAAAGGTTCTTTACAGTGGAAATGTGTTCTATAGATCACTCAAATATTCTTAAACAACTGTTTATTGAAGTTCTTTTGTGGGGAACCAAAAATGGTTCTTCTGTGGCATCGCTGTGGAAAAACAAACAAACCCAAAAAAACTTTTGGAACCATTATTTTTTTAAGATAAAGTTTTCTTTTAATTATTGGAGTCTGTTTTAAGCTGTTTCACCTTCACTTAATTCTGACGCGCTGCCTTTCTATCAACATACCATGACCAGAGCCTAAACAGAGAAAAAAACGCAAGCGGGTGCAATTTTACAGGCATGTGGAACATCAGAGGCAGGCCTAATCTACAAGAAGAAAGCCATTAAACAAGCCCAACTTCTGTAGCAAGTAGTGCCGGGTGCATTTTTCATGATTATTGTTGTTGTAGAGCAGAGACCTTCATGAATCAGTAGTCAGGTCATTGCAGATTTGGCTTAGAACGTCGCTGATGAAAGAAGCTTGCGCTCTCTCTCTTTCTCTCGCTCTCTCAAAACGTTTTTTGTTTTCCTAAACAATGATTGTCATCAGCGGCGTAACACTGCATCTCTGAACATGTTCCAAATCAAGGCAATCCAGCGCGCCGCTGCATTGTGCATCAATTATTTAGCTTATGTTGCTTTGTACAAACAAGCTCCCCTGGTGGAGAGACGGTACCTGTGCACAGCCAATTACTTCAAAATGTTTCTCTCATTCATTATTGAGGCCGTAAATCTTGTACAGGTTGTTGTGCGTCTGACCCAGCGTGGAGTCTTTGATCAGGCCCCAGCTGACTGGTGCGGACGGGGCCCGGGCTCTGTGCTCCTGATGTGAGCGGGAGAAGGGCTCCGTGTGCTTCCAGGATCCGTGGCGGGTAATTAGAGCTGAGAGCCTGTGTGGGTATATATACTCCCCGTAACATGCCCTTTCCGGCACCGATGGCCTCCCTCTCTGTCTGTTTGCTTGGCACGGCTGCTAAACGGCAGGAGGTGTGTGTGAATACATGCGTATGATCTCAGAAACCTACGTGTGTGAAGCTGAACTTTGGATGAACACCTGTGGCTTTCCTGTTCCTGTGCTGGAATATCTGCACCAAATTTGATTTTCAAAAACACTATAATCTCTATAACTCTATTGTAAGGGGCCATAAATAATAAGGAACAGTTTAGGCCTTTGCGTATAAGTAAAGCGTAAAGTGGGAAGCTTGTGTTCATTTGAGCTTCTGTGTGATTGTGTTGATTAGTGCTGCACGGTTAATCATATCGCAATCGCGATGTCAGCCTATGGGATTGCATTACAGCAAATGTTGCAATTATATTAAATAAACAAATGCATTTATGGAAGTAACAAGACTTTTTTTTTTTGTCTTTTCTGACATTTTTTGACATTTGAATTTGATCAATTCTAATTCAGATTCGGCTTATCGATTCCCTATCGAATCTTATTGATTCTCATTTTCTTTACCAATGTGGTCTAAAGATGAAGTCAAACATTTAGATATTAAATGTATATTTATTTAGTGTCTCTTTTTGCTAAATGTAAAACATTCAATTGAGGGAAAAAAAAATTCTGAAGAAAAAATATTGGATAACTAAACTAAATCTCATGGAATTTATGAATGGAATGATTTAGTGACTCACTCAAGATTTACTGATTTCATTCGTAGATGAATCAGTGTTTTGATAAATCTGTTGAATGAATGATTCAAAGACAAATCCATTTTTAACAGACACTTTTCGCAGCTAAAAATAATCAATCAATCAAACAAAGCTCACATAGGAACTAAAAGGTGGAATTAAAATTTGAATTCTGATTCTCAAACCTACTGTTAATCATTCAAATGTTAATAAAATAATCAAATCTGTTCATATGTCTTTGCAAGACTTGTATGAAACCACACGATTTAACTGGATTTGTTTCATGATGCTTTATGACGTTTTTGGATGGTTTTGGTTACATGGACTTTCAGATTTTGTGTTTCTTAGATTTACTCAAAGTCTCATGTGCTTGGATCGTCATGAGAGCGAGAATAATAATTCTGTTTGAATCTCAATTGATTCAGTTCACAAAACCACTCTGAATGATTCATTCAGGAATTGAGCCATTTTCCAGTTCAACTCAGTGGCTCGTTGATTCAGTTGCTGTGGTTAATGACTCACTGATGAATATTTAGGTTTGTTCCTTTTTCAAGTATAAGTAAATAAAACATAATTTTGGGTGAATGTCCCTTTTAAGCGGCAGGTTCTGTTCCTGTGATTGATACACTGATAGTTCGTTCAGGTTTAAAGCATTTTCTAAATGTAAAGTATATAAAACTGAATCCAGCTTTTCAGAATGGAGCTGAAGGTTGACGAGTGGAACGGCTTGTTTATTTTCTGATGTTGTAATACTACTGAGCCTTTTGTCTGTACAGCAACACTGATCCAAATGCTGTTTTGTCCTTTTCAAACATGCCCTTGTGTTTCTCTCTCCGTCTTTAATGTCTGTCTGAGAGCCTGAGAGCATCAGCTTCTTCACTAGCAAACATCAGGATTTGAATTTAGTGTGTTTTAGTAGACTGGGGCATTGACTTGAGATATGATTTAGGACGGGGAGAGAGAGAGAGAGAGATCTCATTCTGTCTGGGTTTTGGCGGGAGGCCAGGCGGAGAGAAGTGAGCTGTTTGAGGGACGGCTGGCGGAGGGGGGTGAGTGCGGGGGATTGTGGGACAGGAGAAGATGGCGTTGAGCCTTGGCTCAAGTAATTGTGTGGCTCCCAGGTGATGAGGGCTTTTATGCCATTAACAGTGTCTCTCCCTCCGCAGAGCGAGCCAGCTCTTTAACAAGACAGCGCTGCTAATTTCACAGCTAATACTGAGCCGTTCCACCTCAACGGGCCGCCCGCAGCAGGTGCAGCTGGGAAACGGCCGGGAGGGAAGGCGGAACAGACAGAGAGAGAGAGAGCAATGGAGAGAAAATGACCATTGTGCTTCAGCTAGTCAGGTGTTTTTTGCTCCTGTTTGATTGAAGCTTGTGGTTTCAGTCATGAAGCTGGTTTAACCGGACCAAATGACAACTTTACGGTTGGGATTGTTCTGGAAAGTGTGGTTGTTCACATTACAAATTTCTGCTGTGACTATTTTTTATTATAAACAGCAAAGTGCTGTAGCATACTTGTATATTGGTATATATACCTGCTGTTTACTGATATACTGCTACATTTATATATATATCTATATCTACATATATGTGTATGTGTATATATATATATATATATATATATATAGTTTATTTTTGTTATACATGTTTAAAAAATAACATAACATAACAACATAACATAATTGAATAATCTATTAGTATAATGCAATATTAATAATTATATTGTGTATAGTAAATATTGCTTAGAATATTCAGGAATTTGATTTGTCATAATAATAATAATAATACATTATAATAATAAGTAAGGAATAATTGACGACGAGCCGTTGAATTATTAGAAAAATAATTTGCATTATTTTTCTAATAATTTAACGGTCCGGAGTCAATTATTCCGCTTATACTACGGTTGCCACACCTCAAGACAT
>JAUCMT010000036.1:1666799-1678021 GCA_032357475.1 Enteromius thamalakanensis
GGCGGAGTCAGCGGAGCTCGTGAAGATTTAAAGGGGAAGTACACAGAACAGAGTGATTTCTAAAGAGCTGTTTTTGACAAGGGAAAATTTGCGTTTTTTTCTTTGAGAAATGTTAAAACAAAACAGACAAAAAACATTTGCCTTGTATGACTCCTTTAAAGTTCATCAACCAATGTACATTAGATGAAGTAAATAGTCATGCAAATATTATTATGATTAACAATAAGATTATGATTTAATCTTAAAAAAAAGAAGAATTACGAGAGGTTATATAAATCGGTATCGGTATCTGTCCTAAAAAACACATACAGTATCTGTTGATCCCTAATCCTAACCCTAGCAGAACCAGGTTTACTATGTAGACATGAGCAGCAATCTCTGCGTCTCCCAGCATTCCTGTGTCCTGCGCATGTCATGCAACCACTTGGATTGCCCTGGTGCGTTCTGGCCAGTGGGCTCGTATTAGGTCAATCTGCGAAGCCACTAAGGAGTCCAGCTGCAGGCTAGCTCAGATTCATTCTCCAGTGTGTGTCCATCACCAAGCCTGGCGGTCACCACCGCTGGGACCGGAGCCCAGTCAATCAACAGATCGCCCAAGGCCTTCGACAGTGGCTCCTTCCTCCCCCCATCCCCACTCAATCACACTATCTGTCTTCACATGGTGGCCGCCACTAATGAGAATGTATATGTACGCATGAATAAAACATGAAATTCATTGTTTTTGGTAGCAGAAGCTCTCACCACGAGTAGCTTCTTGATGGGAGTCTGCGTTTGAAGTCCCTCGCCGAATCGCTAGCAGCGTTTGATTGAATTTGTTGCTTGCTTTAAGTAATTAGAAATAACACCGACTTCTCCTTGTTGCGATGTCCTTGCTATGAAAATCTCAGTTGGACAGAAGCTCAGAGAAAATTACTTCATTTACCTTTTATCAGTTCTCTATGACCCGAGATTAGTTTATCCGTTCTATCTGTTGAATGCGTACATCTTCTGCGTCAGATAATAAGACGAGCAGCCAGTCAAAATCGACACAATTAACTGGAATTCCTGAATTTCCTGTGGCCTGGTAATGAAATATAGATTTGAAGAGACTTTCTGTGGCACTGAATAAGTGTAATAAACTCAGTCACACTTGTGACTTTGTTTAGAGTCTATTGAATCACAGCCTAACAGCCACGATTGGTTCAATAGTAAAGTTATCTTTGACTTTTTTTTAAATGCATCCTTTTGAGAAATCCACACACAGTAGAAGATGAATTTAAAAAGTTTGTTTTCAGATTTATTTGTTTATCTTTATTGTGACCTTAATCAGAAAAAAATTCAAATCTTATTTTTCTTTTCAGAAATGCAATAGACCTGAAGTGTATAGTTGATTAGGCTTCCTAAAAACCTGATATAGATATAGATATATAGGTGTACTGTATGTGCTGTAGAAAATATATTGAACATAAAACTTTAATGTAAGGTATTGTAGCTTATTCTAATGATTTTTTACTAACACATTTCGGGTGGAGCGCAGACAAAATGATTATCCAGCTGCCTCCAATCGTTCTATCACCCGATTACCCTATCAGAGATAAGAAACATCCCCTTAGATATTGCCGACTCCTTGCCCAGCCCTCGCCTACTAGGGGTTAAATCACTAGGGCTAGGGGTCTGCCCGAAATCCCTGCCTGCTCCCGGGACAGTACACCAAACACTCTTATAATCTGGTCCAAACATCTCAAGGGCTCCAAAATCACCTCAGACCTCAGACGGTTAATGAGGAAGTGGGAATCCGTGAAATGTGATGTAATGCTGGGTTGGGTTTATCTTTTGTGAGTTTATATTTTATATGATTATATATATGTTTTATTTAAAAAAAAATGTGTCTATAAATTAAATTAGTTTAGATATATGTTTTTATTAGCCATTTTTATTATATTTTATTATATATTTTGTGCGTAAAAATAAAAATTATCTTCTATAATGTTATAAAATGTGGGTCTGGGCTTACTGTTACCCTTTGTGATATTTTTATTTTATTTTATTCAGTTCTATTTTATTTAATTTTTTTTGCATTTTGTTATTTTTGGTTTTTATATTTCTCCCAACACTCCTCAATTTATAAAAAATAAGTGATTTTATTAGATCAAATGCAGGTTATCTCATTCAAATACAGTAGTTGTTTCCACAGCAGAAAAGCATCCAGTCTGAAATAGCACCATGGCTCAACCAATGGTGTGAATTTAAGGCGGGGCCATCTCTTTGTCGACCAATAGCAGACAAGGAGGGGTTTCAAGAATCCAATTTGAGTCCTTTTTTCCTCATGTGTTTTGTCCAGTAAGGGGAATATTTCAGCAAAATTGACCAAATGACTATAAAATAGTTTGTTATCTTGTGTTGTAAACTAATAAAAGACTTTATTTCTGGAGTACTTTAGCTGTAGCAGAGCCACAGAGAGCTATATGTCCAGCTGATAGACTTGGAGGACAGCGGTGTGTTGTGTCAGTAGTGTCAGCAGTATTACACATCCAGTCGTTCACTTCCTATCAGCTCTTAAGCTGCCAAGCCAATTACAGCTGAAGGAAACTGTGTGTAAATCCTCAGGCTGGATTCACATTGTTTTGAGCAGGTCAGAGGAGCATGTTCAGCTGATTAATAATACCGCTCTTTTCTTCCTCTCTGTTTTGTTTGGACGTCGTTCCAACAAGATGCATCTTAGCAGAGACCGTAAGCGTTAATTGTGAGGATGAGAGCGAGGGACCCCCGCGTTCATCTTAACGGAGACGAGATCAGCGTTTCCCGCGTCGTCCATGTGTTGTGGCAGCTTGCCGCCTCAGACGGTGTTGTAAAAGAGCTGATGTCATTAAATGATATCGACTTCAAGGCAGCACTGATCTCGTCTTTCTGTCCCGTGCCGTCCTGTCTCTCGCTCCCACTCTTTTTAAAGGATTCAAATTATGCAGATCCTTTAATTAAACTCTGGCATAGTGAGTTTTTTTTTCTCCCTCTGTGTTTGTTGATTTGAATTTGCATTGCATGAATGTGAGGTTGTGGCTGTGTCTGCGGGGTCTGTGTAATATAAACCACTTCCTCCTAGTTTATCGTCTGACTGCTTCATTCACACTTCCACTAGTGCTCTGAAATGGGCTCATTTATGAGAACATCTCTAATGAAAACATTTGCTTTTTTTGGTTGTTATTAGGCTCAGGAATGTCTCAAGGTATTTTGCAAAGTTCTGCTCATTTTTTGGAGGATAGAAACTCAGTTTCCTGTAAACATGTTCAACGGTATGTACGATATTTGATGAAATATACTGTAAAGGCATTGCTGAGTAACATTATGCATATGTTTACATAACAACTGAAGAACTGCATATTTTAGAAATGTTTTTGTTTTGGAAAAGTTGAGCAATGTGCTCTAAAAGCTCATAGATGTGGCTATTAAGTATAAAGTAATAATAGTAGATAGTTATGCTAAATTACACGAAGTACATTTGATATGATATATTTATTTATGCAGCATTTCATAATTTCAATTTAATTTTTGGAAAATATCATGTTTATTATTTACACGAAACAAATGAAACTGTACACAGTTATTCCAAATGGCAGTATCTTTGCAGAATCCAATTATATTTTATTTTTTATTAATTTGTTTTATTTTAGATGCAGCATTTCACTACAATACGCCACTACTCACTGTAATTCATTATTGGAAATTATTATTCGTTAAATCATGATTAAATGTATCAGTGCTATTCAAGATGGCTGTTATCATTGTTATTTAAGATGCTGTATTTCATTACTCACTGGCGATATCTTTGTAGTAATTTCAACTACGCTACATTTTATTGCAATACACCATTATTCGCTGGATTCATTATTGAATGAGACTATTTGATCATTTGTACTTAATTTACTTGTTTTACTAGTTATAAGGTAGTTATGTACTGTAGATAAGTTAGATAATTTCACAGTACTAATAACAAATGCTTCGATTTTTTAGAATATAATAAACTGTTTACTGAACATGATGGAATCTACAGTAGTTTTATGTCAAACATTCTTGTATTCTAACTGTGTTTACACCAGTGCACTGTGGGTAGGCGGAGGCGTTTTCCCTGTGTGCTGCCTCTTGTGGTGGTTTAAGAAGTCAGATGATGATAGTAGAATCAGGTAATGATTACCCACCGTGTCGAAGTGGGCGAGTTGTGTTGTGGCACAGGGCCGTAGGAGGGCCGACATTAGCATTTAAAACCCGAACAAGCGCTGAGAATAACACCCCACAATACAAAACGCTCAGTGATTTCTCCTCTACAGACGGAGACGTTCCTAGAAGCCAAAAAGAGACGAGAAAGTCCTTAATTGACAATTTCTTGAAAATTGCTAAGGGGGAAAAACAAAAGACTAGCCTTGGGTTGCCAGAGTGTAATAAAGCATTTCTCATCACTGTCTATGTGATTGAGCCTATACAAAATCGATTTATTTCCCGGGTAACTCACAATAATTGAAATACAGACAACGTTTGGTTCCAATTTACCAGCAATAAAGTTGTAATGGGGTTTTCTCTGCAATTTTAGACCTAATACACTCATTCTAAAGAGCAGTATTTTTGCCAGTCGAACAAATAGCATCACTGAGGCTTACAACCAGTAATAGGCCCACATTGATGCACACATTAAACTTGTTAAATCAATTCGGTAGACACTTTCTAAAATGGACTGTCGCTTCTCTCTCTCGTGCAGTCGGCTCATGGCCTCTACACGTATCAATCACTGGCGCTCGTCCCGAATGATTCAGCCCTTTTAGTTAGTCATTATTTATGCCTCAAAGACACGGAGGGAGACAAAAAAAGCAAACCTGACTTGAGGATGTATTTATAGAACAGGGGGATATTCAGGAGGTAGCGTCGTTCTGGCACAGGAAGAAGCTGGACGGGGTGCAAATTTAGATTTGCTGCATATGGATTTTGCTGTTTAACCATTCGAAACGCTTCTGGCTTGGTTTCCAAGGGCAGTTTACCCAAGTAGGAGGACTTATCTGTCAGAAAGAGGCTTTCAGTATGAGCAGCACAGACTTTTTATGATTGTTCAACTTGAAAATGTAAACATATTTTATAAAGTGAGCAGTTCAACTAGAAACAGACCTTTATCAAAGTTACATTTGACTGTATCTTACTGTAATGGCGTTGACCTGTATGTTCGATCTGATACTGTATCATCGCATCACTACTCACATGGTTTCTATTCATGACAGCAGCCAATGAGCTTGTTGGTCAACATTCAAATACTTACAGCTTGCTCTTTCAGAAACCCCTCACCTTCCCCAGCTCCACCTGTATATATCTAATACATTCATGTTTAATAGTGGGGTTATTTTTTATGTGTTATATGCGCTGCAACATATTGTTTTTATGCTTATACCCTTTTTAGTCTAGCATATAAAATGAACCAGTATATTTACTGAGATTTTACAGTAAGTTACAGTAACAATCGTAAATGTTCATGACCTTATAAAAGCAACAAACCAGTCTGTAGAGGATTGCTGGTCTTTGTTGGCTAATCAGGTTGGAGTAGTTGTGGGTTGGATGCAGCTGTGCTGTATTATCATGCTGTCTGTGTGTAGTGTACAGTGAGTATGTGGGCTGGAGGGCTGTTGTAGCGTCTGTGTAACGGCTGCTATTGTGCTGGTACACAGGTACAGTAATTAAACTGTCTCACCGCCGAATCCCCTCTGCCTGCCAGCTGCTGATGTATTATAGAGACATTCAGCTAATCGATTAAAAGTGCTCAGACAGGAGAGATGTTTGACAGCCCAGCGCTAAGATGAAATTAGTGCGAGGTGTGTGTGAGTGTGTGAGGCCGCAAGTGACCACGGCCCGGTGGGAGCAGAGCTGGGTAACGCGGGCAGTGTATGTGCTGATACGCGTGTAATTAGGAGCGCCGCGTTTCGACAAGATTTCCAAATGATCCCGAACGCATAAGGAAAAGCACAGGGGTAAAAACAAGGGGGCCGAGGAGGAGGAATCCGGGGGCGGTGGGGGCCAATGCGCTTTCCAACAAACTTGGCCTCCATCCAGCGTGACTGAAAATTACATGAAATTATTCAGCTGCGGGGGAATGTGAAATCGCACTAATTGGCTTTTGAAGTAGCCCGTGTGTGCGGCTGGAAAGGCCAAGGCCGGCCGCGGCGCACCCGCTCGGGAGCTCCGCACGGCCTCAATCGATTTCACAGCTGATATTTCTTCGAATCAACACTTATTTTACATTGCACGCGGGGGCCCCTTTTAAATGTAAATCTGGTGTAAACTGCTCTTGTTGGTCCGAGCGCAAACAAGGCGGGAGGGTGTGTGCAAACATGGAAATAAGCTGAATTTATTTACTTCAAAAGGTGGCGCCGACCATTCGCGTTTGAGAGGGAACCTGGTAAACATTTGCGGTCTGTCGTCTTCCAACTGTTCGACCAAACAAATCTCTAAAATGCAGGGTGTTTTATTAGCTGCCAGCATCCAGGAGCAGAACATGGATTTTACAGGGAGTAAAAAGAGGGCTGTGTGTGGGATAGACCCCCCTGGATCGATCTCACCAAAACATGCCAGAATTTTACAAATCTTAATAAATAAGGTCATAGAAATGTATTTGGTATAGCTTTACTTAAGCTTTTATGTAAGTTTTTAATGCATTAATTATGCACATTGCAATGCATCTTATTTCTAACCACAGTTGTATATTATGCAATACTTATATATTTATTGTTACAGCTTTAAAATATATATAATGCAAACATAGTTATATACGTGATAAGAACTTTACGAGCTTTTTAACTTTGGTTAAAATTATTTAAGAAAATATATAATGCATTACAGCTTACAGTATAAATAGATTTGTAATGCATTATTTTTAAAGCTTGTTATCATGTATTTTTCATTGTGACTATATTACCCCACTTATATTATAATTAATAATTATAGATTTTCATACTTTAATGTCAAAACCTTTATTATCTAAACTGCATTCTTTAAAATATTATCACAAAATATAATATTTTGGAAAATATTATTATATTAGCACAAACTATGTATTTAAATTCTGGGAAAGACATCATTAGATTACATTATTTTTTTATTTAACTATGGTATAATTACTCTTGATTTGTGCGGAAACAAACAAGTAAATAGATAAAATGATATGATTTATGTTGCAGATTAATCTTCTAAGATATGAACTCTTCCTAAATGTCTGTTCAATCTGTTTTATCAAACATCAAGTTTTTGAAAGTTTGACTAAACAGCCTCCACCAGACACGCTTTGTTGTGGTCAGCTGTTTAGACTCCACTCTCTCACATTTCTCTGTGGCTTATAATGATCCCGGGAATCAGATGAAAGCTGGATATTGTTTGTGTCAACATCAAATAACGCCAAACGGGCTTCGTAAAAAAGTGTGTATTTAGCTGCACCCTGCTTGTTTCCCTTAAATGATGCAGCTCAAAAACAATGACATGTTTTATCTGCTTCCAGCTCACATAATCATCACAATTAGCAGACGCTTTACGAGGGTCTCGCGCTTCTAAACGCTGAGTTTAACCCAGGCTGCAGCTCTTGGCCTCACGGCTGCTCGAGAGCAAACTGTTGAAACGCCGCTTTCAGAAGACACTTCTTTGAACTCATCTGAGGCTTGTTTAAAATAAAGTCCTGCATCTTATGCTGCAGCTCAGCTTCATTCTGGTGCAAACAGCTCATACTAAGCTAACACCCTTTCCACATTAGTTTTTTGTGTAAGCATTTTTGCTAAATTCATCAACAAGATGAAGAACGTGACCAATAATATATATATATATATTTTTTTATTGCACATTGACTTAAACAGAATAGCATGCAAACCTTTTTTTTATTAAAATAAATAAAGAATTTACTAATTTCTCATGTCAAATATGTATTTATTTGTTTATTTTTGCCAATACATTTAAAATCAGTGTGGTCTAAAACATTTCCTGTCTTTTTACCATTTAAATTGCTATATTATTAAATATAAAATAATATTTTATTTATTTATTTTAGTATTTTAAATGATTACATGATATAATATAACTATTTATAATAATAATATGTTCATTTAAATCGTTTTTAGTCTTCTTACTTTAGAACCCCACTGGTTTTTATTGTATAGGCAAAAAAAAAAAAAAACGTAAAATTGTTAAGTTGATGACAAACTTAAAGTATGTAATTTTTATGATTTGTAGAAGAAAAAGTGAGTAAAGGATCTCAGTTTTCCTTTTTTGAGAGACCTGAGCATTTTGCGGAAAGCTTCTGTGAGAAACCTGAGCTGAGATACAGTAAGTAAAAGTTTGTGTGCTGTGATTAGTCAGACGTTGCATGGAAAACACCTTCAGCGGAGGCTGCAGCCATGAAACGCGTTTGTATTCGGCTCATTACTCAGCAAAGTCAGCTGAGAAATGTGGCGGGCCGCGCTGCCCTGACGCTACACCGGTGACAGCGTTTGCTGACATACATATTCCTCCACGCCACTAACGAGAAAGGGAGATTACCTCAGCACCTCCGAGTGTGTGTATGTGTGTGTGTAACTTCTTGCTGAGGCAGAGGAGAGCCACTGGACTGCCTCACGGACTGCAGTAAATGGAAGCCCACCTACATCACCCCAGTCAGCCCCCTCAAACCTCGCCGGATTCGCCCCAACGATCCATCTGTGAGACCCACAGCCCCTGTCAGACGCTCATTCATGGTGAACGGGCTAAAAATCCGTCATTGCTGTTGAATGCTCTGTGAAGTGTGTTTCTTTCAACAAGACCAATTTTGCCTGAGCTTCATGCAGTATTCACCTGTCCTGTCACAGTGAGCACAAGACACAGAGGAGCGTTCTGTTTTAATGCGCAAACGTCTGCTAAAGATCTAAAAAGCAGATTTAGGTTTGCATTCTAAACCACAGATTGCGGTACAACATCTTCCAAATGCTGAGCTGTCAGGGTGTAAGAGATCTCAGTTCTTGACCGTCTTCAATAGGGATTACGAATGGAAGCCAGAAAAAATACTTTTTTTTTTCCTGGTTGTGAATTTATTACACAAATTAGGATTTCTATTTCAATTGTGTGATTTCCTTTGCTTTGTTTCTCACATTTGTGTTTTTATTTGTTATATTAAACATATTTTAACTTTGAGATGGAAAGAGAATTTGGGAGAGGTCAATTTTTTTGCTGTTATAGTAGTAATAATTTGTATTTACAAATTGAGAACACATGAATGCCATGTTGGTGTTGTTACAGTATGTGTGTGGTGATGGTTATCAGAGTTGACTAGAGGATGCAGTTTGTGTTGATATGGACTAGATATGCTTTCTACCTTGCTCGAAATTCCAACTTGTTTTTTTGATCATGTTTGATCCAATGAGATTTCACCGTGGGCGGAGCTATCCAATGTGAAAGAATCAGAATGAGTCTTATTTTTCTTTAGATTTTTTGGATTTTGTGTAACTTTGTGTACATGTTCTACTAAAAAACAAGTTAAATTCAAAACTCAGCCCGTAGCTAGGTCTAAAAATGTAAAAGATTTGACTTTCATGAAGTCTAAACTTTTCTTGACAGGTGATTGAATTGATTTCAGTGAATTCATCTGCGGGTCAGGGTTTGCAGTGATCTTGGGACCAAAAATTAAAATGACGTGTTTGCAGTTAGCCGCTGTCTCATAGAGAATCCATTGCTGCTTCTACCTGCCTTCATTTCCTCTATTTTCTCTCGTCCTCCTCTTTAGCACATGATAAAACACTCACTGGCTGCCTCTGACCAATCGCGTTTGCAGTAGAGCAGTTAAACTGTTTTATTGCCGCCACCCTCAAAGCTTCGGAGTCTTCAATATTCCCTGTAATGGTAGATTAATTTCTGGTTTGCTAATGCAATCCCGGACAAAATACTTTAAACAGGTTTTAAAGGGAGGGTGAGGGGGGTGTTTGTGGGGATGGTGGGTGGCTGAGAAAGAAGCAATCGGTGCACAAAAGCAATCAGGCCGTCAAGGAGGACAAAGCCAGCTTCCTGAGGAAGCACCACAACATGTGAAATTGACCTGTTCCCTCACCTAATTCTCTGCCAAGGGCATGTGTGTGAGAAGGCACACACACACACACACACACACACAAGGGCCGTAGAAGAGATCCATTACACTGTCTTCTGCAGGAGAGATCTTAAAAACGTAGTGGAGAGGAGGTAGATAAGAGAAACGGCGATAAAACCTGCTGCATGTGGCTTTACCTGCACCACGATGCTGCTTCATGATAGCACTGACATCTTCTGCTTTGCATTTTTGGTAAAACTCAAAACAAGAAAGAATTGGGCATCACTGTATAGCCACAGAGAAGGAAAGGTTTCCTCCAGCATTCAGTTCAGCGCCTGACTGGTACAGTATGTGTTGTCCAGTGGAGGATTGTAATATTTTACTTACACTTCTGAACATGGGGTTATATTCTTGTAGTTGTGAACAGTTGAAACCCCACGCTATCACACACAGGTTAGATAATAGAGCTGAAGGGAATGCTTTACAAAGGCTCTCAGATAATGCACTGAACAAATAGGTCTGATAGCAGATCTTAATTAAATCAGGATGATGCTCGATACGGTTTGGTCTGGATAGTTTCTAGATTTAAACTAAAGTACGACTCCATTGGTCTATTTTCTGCAGTTTTATTCTTTAAATTTAATATAATTTAATATAAATAAACTTAATATCGACATCATATTTACATTTGAATACACATTTAATATTTTTCATTATTATATGATATAATCACTCAGAAATCCATCACATTATAGACATAAATTTGTTTTTGAGCAAAGTTTGTTGTTTAGTGATTGTGAGATCTCAAATATGTCTATCCCTAGCATGTATATCTAGTCTAGACCAATCTAGAATGGTTCTTTATATATATGAGGAGTTCATTTGCAAGAACAGTTTTTATCAGTTCTGAAAAATCATGTATTTTTTATTGTGCATTCCAGTTACTCTTCATCAAACTGCAACTGGGTTACTTTGACTAGGTAAAAAAAAGCTAACTAACAGAATAAAATACAGTAAAAAATGATAACATATTTACAAAACAGGATTAAAAAAACTAAACACTAATCTGTTTTTGCAAATACATATATATACTGTATACTGTACACTAGGGCTGGGCGATTTGGCCTAAAATTAAAATCTCGATTAATTGAACATTTTAACTCGATTACGATTAATGAACAAT